>JASPKZ010002177.1:0-96848 GCA_030220185.1 Diploptera punctata | reverse complement strand
CTCAAGTCAGAGAAAGTTTTTTCTTGTTGCCAGTTAGCTTGTTGTGGACTATGAACGAGTTATAAACCACATATATCAAGTAAATAAAGAAATATCTTGCGATATCCCTTGACTGTTCTTCTCATTATAGGGAAAAGGGCATTTACTTGATCCTGGAGGTCTACCCCTCCCATTCCCTTATGGTATTCGATGGCACAAGCTGGTTTTACTCTTTCTTCCCTTGGCTGTTGACCTCTCTTTCTTTTCAATTTTCCAGTGCCCCTAATGTCAGCTGATCGATGCTTAGAGGAAAGAAAGTGAACATCTTTATTGTCCTTCCACTTTACACACAGAATATGATTAGCTGACCAGATTTCATATTCGCCAGGCTTCAATTTCTTGCTGCAAATATCGCTGGGCATCTCTCTTCTAGTATGCCTAACAGTGCCTATTACATTTGTTTTACGGGATATTAATTTCTTACAAAGATCTGGTGAAGTAGGCCTATACCAGTCATCTAAGAAGAGAGTGTGCCTTGGTTGACACATGTCCATTACAACATTTGTACTGGCAGGAAGTGTAGGATCGATCAGTAATGTCATCTCCAATGTAAATTTTAAAAGAATAACAATATCCAGTAGACGACACGCATATTTTGTACACCTTTATTCCAAAACGCAAACGCTTAGAACGGTTACACGATAATCGAACTCTGAATTTCGTAAGGCTCTCATCTAGTAAAAAATGTCCTGTGCAGGTGAGTCGAGATTACTAAATTTCTCTGACAGGTGTGTTACGATAGGCATAATCTTTTTTAGCTTGTCGAGATCAATAGCATTTCTGTCATTTGCGAAATGAAGAAAAGAGAGATAACTTGAAATCTCTTTCTGCTCATCGCTTCCCCATAGATTGGCGTTTTGATGCATCTATTTTTAGAGCAGTACAGTTGTAAGCGTGATTTTGTTACTTGCAACACTAGTCTAACTAGTGAAAAATACCCTATCATCTTATCTTCTGCCATATCAAACCATGTATCGTCGTCTTTCTTTCTCTTTCTTTCAGGATTCACCAACTGCTCCCTTGCGTAGTCGTTAGTTTCCTTAGTTATTACGGAAAATAAAGGGTCCACATAATCTAAAAATATTTGCAGTTCAGATGGAGATTGATATTCTTATTTATTTTTAATTTCATTACAAACACCACTATCACCACTACAGTCAGATTCAACCCAGAAAGTTACTGTATGTTTGGAATAGGGAACTGGGTTGCCACTTTAACTGTATTTTCTTGAGAAAAATCCTTATATAAAGCTGAAGATTGCAGCACAGCACGTACATAGTTGTAAGATGTAGCCGTCTTAAAGAAAAAAACAGTTACCACTTGTCACTGAGCTGGTGCGGACTTGTACTATCCTGTGTGAAAGTGTCGACACTCATATTTACTATAAAACTAGTTTGCATGCCGTGAAAGAAAAACTATATATTTTAAATGTGTAGTACATAGATTTTGAAAACGTACTGCTAACCTTCCCCTCCTCTCCTCCATAAACAAACAAATACCGTTATGAGTTTGGCAACATCTACCCTCTGTTCGTAGAGGGACACATGCGACCAGATTTGAATTGCGATGCTACTGGCCTGAACCTTAAATTTCATGATTACATAATATACTAACAGTAATAACTAACCTGTGAAATATTAATATTTTTAATTCCTGATTAAAATCATTTGGAAACAATTTTTTTCTGTTTCACATTCAATGACGTTTCTTCGTAACGTACGAGTTATTACGTCATCATTGTAATTATTGCTATGCAACTAGAATAATTTTGTCAAAAATGTTATGAAATTCACTTTTGTAATACAATTTGAATGAAACATAATGGATAAAGCCGCATACCGATTTAAATATACATCTAGATTTCTTGTGGAATTTCCTGTTTAAGTAAGTTTTTCATATAGTATACAGTTTTATCTTTAAAAAAGTTACAATAAGTTTTTTTAAATATGTTTATATTAGACATTTAATATGCATTCAATTAAAGGATTTTTCTTCTTCTTTATCTTCATTTTTGGGCGCTGCAGTCGATCTTGCTGAATTAATAGTTACCATCAGCTACCTGGGTCCAAGGTTCACCAGTTTACAAGTGGTTGGAGGAGTTAATTGTTGTTACAGACCGTTTAAGTCCTGATCACGAATTCTTTCGGAAGGAACTGACTACGTGGGTCCACTGTTTGCGTATCCGGCATATAATGGAACCTCAAACTTAAAAAAAATGAGCGAATTATCTTGAATCTCTCTTTTCCAGATTTAATTTTCTGCACATTTGATCCAGCTATTAAAAAGCGTCTTTAATTTGTATTATAACCGTAACATTGATTGAATACTGACTTTATCAACTATACGTTTTCAGACTATAAATGGTTCAGTTTCTTTTGTAAGACATTTTATGGATACCAGCCTAATTTCCAACCCCAAATTGAAACATTTGTTTAGGGTTTTCTCTCATAGAACGTTTATCTTCTCTACTGCAAAGCAATTTCTCTTACCTGTTAACGTCTCTTCTCTCTGCCGTTGGAAAGTTAAACTTCCTGACCCGTATTGGTGATTTAACATCTTCTGGATCGCTTCTTTGCCAAGTTTCACGCCAAATGTTTGTCCAGCAATACTTCAAATTTAGTCAATGGAATTTATATGTTCACAAACATCCTCTACCAACTTCACAATTATGCAGTTCCTATGTGGAGTGTGTTTACTTATGATTGCTAATAGTTAAACAGATACTTTCTCTAACTTCGTTTGGGCAGGTCTATGTGTTTATTCTCTTAAGTTGTCCTGTACTGTCATTGAAGTAGACTCTTCAATCTGATAACTGGAACCTGTGAAGTCAATCACTATGTACTAATTTAATGCGATATTTAAACAGCAGCGGTGACAAAATAATATCTCTCACCATAGAATCAGAAGTTAAATTATCCTGGGGAACAGAGATGCATTGACACTTTGGGTGGAGATGGTACAAGGAGATGGTATTGCATGGTTCACCTTTGGTTGGATGGATACCCATAATTTAACAAGCCAGGAAGGCATTACATTATGTCCGCTTTGCAATGAGCGGAAAAACTGGCAACATATTATGTCATTTGGCAAAGTGACACAACTACTTAAATTACATTTACTACCAGAGAGATTTTTCAAGTCGAAGGTTGTGGAATGGCGATTTGGGATCTATTAGGGATGATTGAGCGCGAAAAAAAAACAGGGAAAACTTTCTATGCAGTGAGAAAATTGAGAGAGAGCAAAATTGGAGCTTAGAGAAAGAACTTCTAGCCATCCATCCATCCATCCATAGTAGTTCTTCCCAAAGGCAGGTCTTTCATTGCATTCATAGCATTTTTCATGCTGTGATTTGCAGCTTTACTAAGGAATTATAGGTGTGGTAACTTCCGGTTGTTTTCCACACCGGTGAGGGATTTTGATGATAATGACAAGGATTACGATGATGGCCGGAAGATTTTCGGGGACCGTTGGGCCCTAAGCTTCCTGACATCATTTGTTTCATAGATGAGGAAAACCCAGAAAAAACTTCACCCAGGAGATTGTCCCGACCGGGAATCGACCCGGACCCGCTGCGTGACAATACAGCATTCTACCTTCAGACCAGACAGTGGACAGATACAATATATATATATATATATATATATATATAAAACCAAACTCTTGGCATATAGCAATACATTTAAACCGTCAAAACAGACCATTACTTGGACTTCTGAGCAAATGCAGTCACTTGCGCGTTCAGTTTTCCTGCGTGATGGACTTTTATAAGTTTAAGATTACCACTGGTGTAAATGACAATTACTGCTACGTAGCTAATAGTTGTAGTTAATATAAATCTATATCCATATATCCTCCCTTAAGAAAAGGGTGCTCCCTAACGGCAGGTACATAAACGAGCTAATTTAGATACGCTTATTAGCACATTCTCTCAAATAAAATCTTGTAGACAACTAATGTGTAACTTGGATGGGAAAGTCCGATTAAATTTTGACCAGAAGTTCTAATTTAGACTGTAGGATCTTTTACGACCCCGAAAGTTTTCAGACTCGGAACCCACGCCCTAAATTCACTATTGGAGAACTTATCTCTTTGATTCTGACATCCTAAATAAAAAATCAACCAACCGCCCGAGTTTCAATTGCCGACCCTCGGGACAACAGGCAAAGAATTAAAACTCTAGCCCAACAAGGTCGTTAGTTAATAGCTACAACTATTATTATTTCCTCACTTTATACCAATATATATATATATATAGAAGAGTGCAAAATATTCGTAACAAGTACCGGATTACCTTAAATTATTCTGTAATCTAATTTTTCATTCAAGTTGAATTTGCAGAAGTTTGGAATTAAGGAAGCCAGTAAGAAGTAAGAGCGAAATAATCGATGGATGGAAGAGCTGAATGAAGTTGAGTCTGTATCGATGCATTATAATAGATGACGACATATATCACTCTTTGCACAATTTTTAATTTCAAATTAAGAATATCTTAATTTTCATGTTCAGATTGATACAGAAGTTATACCATTAAAAGGTAAAATTTATTCTTGGTTTATAATATTTTAATATAAGACAACAACAACGACTACTATTAATACAACTACTATTACTACTACTACTACTACTACTACTACTACTACTACTACTACCGCTAATATAACTACTAATACTACTATGTTTACTACTATCAATACTACCACTACTATTACTACTACTACAACTACTACTACTACTACTATTACTACTACCAACACTACTACTACCACCATTTATACTACTACTGCTACTACTACCACCAATACTACTAGTACCACAAACAACATCACCAACGCTACTACTACTACTACTACCACCACCGTTATCCTGATCTGATTTGAGAGAGAGTCTTGAAAGCTAGCCTTTGCTGCAACCTTCCCTACTGTGCCTCCAATATCAACACATACTTCTTTGGCATGTGTAATGGCATAAAAATTTCACTCTGCTTCAATGCCTTGGAAATCGTTATTGTGGTTGCACAAATTTATAAGCTCTTCTGATTTTTGTATTGTGTTGCCAAACTGTCTGCGAAAAAAAAGTACAAGTTTGGTAGTAATTCTGATCTCGAAAGAACAAGTTGTTTTCTTTGGAAGACATAAATGAATACTGTATCATGTTTAATACATTCTGAGAAGAAAACAAAACTATGATATTTAAAGGAAGTAACACTGTGAGATTTATTTTAATTATTATTTATTTATTTATACAAATGCAGGGGACTTGACAGAAGTTATTGTCCATAATTATGAGTAAACAAATAACACAAGAATAAATTAAAACAATAAAATATCATAGCAAAACATAAAGTTTGGCTCTTGCTTGCCAGTATCTATCCTTCAGCATAGCAGAGTGAATTGCTTGATAATGTAGTAGGTGGTTTTTGTCCATGTTAGTGTTTGTGGAGCACAGAGGGCAATTAAGATGAGATGAAAGACAATTATGTCCTCTGTTTAGCCAAAAAAATGCTACAACTTCCTTTTGAGGTGCATCTGGTATGCTATGGATAGTATTTTTCCATTCTTTTTCTTGAATTTGGATCTGAAGACATTTTAATTATTATGAGTTAGGCTGTTTTGACTCACCTCATATTTGTAATTTTTTTTTTGCAGACTGCAGTTTCCGTAATCTATGTGTCATTGTCAGTGCTTCCTAACTATTGAATTTGCGGTTAGCGACCTCATAGGTTATTTTTTTGCTTTCTCTGTTGGCTGACTGATGAACTCACAAATTAATTTTTTTACACTTCTCCCCAGGAATTTCAAAATTCATTATTTTCTATTTATTCTTGTGAATGTAAATTTTCTCCCAAATTGTGAGTTCCTTAGATTTATCGAACTGTTTCAGTTTCTTATATTTTTGTTCATTATTTTCCTTCTAGTACTGTATAAATGGATGAAGAGTTGCCATTGAGACAACTGGAATGATTTGGCTTGCACAACAAATTAATAGTTTTCAGAAAATCTCGTCACCACAGTTTCATCATAAAAAATTGCAATTTTCTTCTCTTGGAAAGAATGTACATTACTATTTAGCAATGCATTGCCTTTCCCGCTTGTTTAGCTCAGTTGAAAACTCGTCAACAAAATCACCAGTGGACTTACAAATAGCTTCAATTGAACAGTGGTCCATTGAAACATTGTTTTTAATTGTCTTATAATCATTTCTTTTTGAAGACTTATCAATAAAGCTTCCATGAAATGTTCAATCCTAGGACATAAATCATACTCATCTAGAAGAACATTTTTGTCTTCGAGGATCAAATATAATTCCTGATGAACATTGTTGGTATTATGGTGAAATTAAATGTTTCTTACCTCTCCTCATATAAATTTTCTAAGTTAATCGCGATTTCGAGATTATAACTGTGTCATCATCAGAACTTTGTTGGCGACTGGTGTTATGTCGATCGGAAGAAATTCTTCTTCTTTCCTCTGTTAGTGGACCGATGAACCTCTGGATCAGTCAAAATTTGCGGGGAATTTCGAAGTTCATAAGTTTTCCTTTGTTTTTCTGAATGTGGATCTTTTCCCAACCGCAAATTTTACCTGATCCAGAGGTTCATCGGTCCACCAACAGAGGGAAGAAGAAAGTTTCTTCCGATCGACATAACACCAGTCGCCAACAACGTTCTGATGATGAGACAGTTATAGTCTCGAAATCGCGATCAACTTAGAAAATTTATATGAGGAGAGGTAAGAAACATTTAATTTAATCATAAATTAAAGCTCATAGTGATTAATTCCTATAAAAGTTAAATGTTGGTATTTTTAAATGCATATCATTTCCTGTTATAATACAGGTTCTTGATTATAACTCATCAAATTTTTATAAACCCAATCCTTTCAGATATATGCTTGGACTTGAGAACCTGGTAAATTTCTCTAACAAGTAAACCTTCTCTCCTTTGATACCGGTTTTCCGGAAACCCATATATTTTCTGAAAGCTTATGTCACAGGTAGACAACCTGTGAAATCTTAGGAGCAAAGGGACAAGCGTTTAGAAGATATAGGATAGTATCAGTAAAGTGTTGGAAACATGTCACCAAAAGTCGTTCAAATGCTAGTTTTACGTATTTATATGAACTAATAATATAGTAGGAAGGTGGAGCTCAATATATAGAGAGAAAAAAAAAAACAACTCGCTGAAAAGAACAATATATGTTGGGATGTTGAAAAATGTCTTGTTATTGGCTTCAAACAAAATCTATTACAAGAGACAATCAATGTGCAATTCGTCAAATAAATAGTGAGACGGGCAGAAAGACAGTTCACAATTGGCACATTTTACAAAGGCGATAGCATCACACTTTGTACACTCATCATTTGTCAATGACTCGAAGCATTAATCCATTGGCGCAACCCACATTCCAGGTTCGTCGTCCAAGTATCCGCCCTTATAAAAGCATACTTAATCAAGTTCTTAAAACGAGGAGTGCTGAACTGATATAGGGGAAAGGACTTTGCAGGGCCAGAAAATTATCGTGATGCCAAATGTGCTCCTGTGTCTCGATAATGATTGTGTCCGTTATGTAACAAACAAGAGATTTGTAGTGTCTGAAAAAATCAATATACAGAGGCTGGATCTTTCCCGTAAAACCTTCAGGTACGAGTTCTTTTTGTAGGACTTTACCATCAGATACATCGGAAGCAGAAAATGCATGATCTTTGTTAGAACACCATGTATCCACTAAAAGAATTTTCGTCCTGTCATCAGGCATACAGTGAGATGGGCAGAAAGACATATGTCAGTACTTGACAGCAACATACGGGAACGTACAAGAAGTAGAGTCACTTCTTATCTTACCTCTTAGTCTATGTTTTTCTAAACACGGGAAACGCAGTTTTCAAGATCACATCCCTTTCAACCAATCTGTCATTACAATCCAATGAAACATTATTCAGTTCTTTTACTAATTCAATTGAATTTTCAATACTTTTGTTATCGAAACTCGCTAATTCATTAAATTTCTTGGGCAAAATCGTTTTGCCAGAATGTAACAAGGTGAGCCAATATTATTAACATTGGGTCTCATCTTATTCCCCTCCCTGTTTATGTTTGGGAGTTCATACAATTTGTATTCTGTGGGTTTGATACTTTTAACTTATATTTCTCTTGATCAGTGATGGTATATTTGATGTTTTTAATGTATTATTAAATGATTTTATTGTTTAGGGATAGGATTGTATTAATTAAATACAATTTAATATTTATTATTAAATGGAGATTCCAACGAAATTCCGGTAGTCTTAATATCAGTTGAAAATGAGAGGGATATCATCTTGAAAACTGCAGTTCCTGTGTTTAACATATACCATGCAGTAAGATAAGGAGTGACTCATTCATTCATTGGGTAAGGTGTTGACAATATTCCTTTTTCTAGTACAAGTTTCTTTGCCTTCCTTGCAGTGTAGTTACTTTAATCTAAATTAATTTTCTTATAGGACCAGCTCTGTGTTACAAGTGTCAAAATCATGAATTTATGCTTTTATCCGAAGCTTAAAATGTTTCCTTCAGTTCCTGTATTGTTCCTAAATTATCAGTGATGAATTTCCATCTCTGAACATCCCAAGTAAACAATGACTCATTGTAGGCACTTTTAATCTTCTTTCTTTTTTGTTCACAATATATCTTAGAGGTCTGTTTTTCTTACTAACTAGAGATTTATCAAGGGAGATCGAAGAGGCAATTAAAAACATTAAGCTGCATCTGGTTCTACATGCTCAATCTCATTAATTTGACAAACTTTTTTAGTATTTGATCTCTTTTCATTCATTGAATGCACTCCCTCCAATTGTTCCTATATTGCTCTATTTCATCTACCAGCATAATATATAATAAAAATCTCATTTCTGCTGTATTTATGGTTCACTCTCCTCATTGGTTTTAAGTCCAAAACTCTTAACCATACAGCAAATTAAAACAGTCATTACCTTGTACAGCTTCGATTTAGTCTCTTTTCTACTGTATTTTAATGATCTTTTAATTTTATTGTTTAGTTGGAATCTGACTTCTGTGATTTATATTTTACACCCACCTTATTCTAGGCCTACATACAAGGTGCTTTCCCTCTGTTTTCCTACTAGAATTTTCTGTGTCCGTTTATATTCCTCATTTGTGCCAAAAGTCCTGCATATTGAAAGTCAATGAGACTTTCTTAATACAACTGGTTTTCCATAAAAAACATGTAGCTCTTGTTGTGTAGTTTTCTCCAGTCACCTGTCAGTTCATCTCTCTTTGTTCAAAAAATGTCTTAAACATTTATTATCAAATACTCACAGTCATTGCTGGTCTTTTAAAGTAAGACATCACATTATACATCCACATAACTAGAATAATTGCTATACATTTTTAGTTTTTTTTTTCCTTTTTTCTTGAGAGAGAGAATTTGGAAAATTGAGTTTCCCTGTTACACATAATAGCACGTTTTTTTTTCAAAATTCAGTCCATGTTCAATTTCTTTTTCGACCTCATTCCTGTTTTTAATTATTGTTTCAAGTTATTTCAATTTTTGCACTTCTTCAAAATTTCCCTCATCTTGTGATAAAGAATTTAATAAAGAATTTCAATGTCTGACTATATATTTAGTTTTATTGATATGTGAAACCAATCACACAATCTTGTGTTGTTTACAGAATGAAATTAAATTAAACCTCACATGTATCTTATTAGATATAGATATAAGATATAAAGACACTGAGGAGGACAATGTGTCCTTTCACTCTATAACAGATTATGTGTACTTGCATTGTTTACAGATAGGAGTGTAGTATATTTAACTGTTTGCATATAGTGTGAGGTGACAATGTATAAAAGGGATACATTTGTAAGTCAGTGCTGACACACAGCCTATAAAACACCAAGGGCTTTGTCAGGCTTAACATACCCATCCAACAGATACTTTCAATAGTACCATGTCTTCACACATATGTACTGTGGAGGGGATTTGAATTTAATCCAGACATCTGGTGCACAATCTAATGATTCAAAATTATGTGCCATAAATCCTCCTAGCACTGAGATTTATAATTTCACTATTTATTAAATATATGTAGGAAATAACACTATGAAGTTTTATTTTAATTATATTTGTGTTGTATATTTTAACCCACCCCATATTTCTTGATTATTATGCTGACTAGTTTGGCCATTTAGTTAGTTACTAAAAAGAGTTAGAAAAATGTAAGGAGAAAATTTAGATCTGCAAGAATAAAAATAAAACCATGAATTTTGAAATTCCAGGTGAAAGGGAAAAAAAATTGATTTGGAAGTTCATTGTTCAGCCAACAGAGGGAACAGAAATCAACTTGCAGGAAAGACAACCACAAGGCAACAGTTGTAAAGTATTGAGAATGTTGCACAGTTAGCGGCCAAACTAGTCTGTATAATAATAATGAAATATGAGGTGTATCAAAAATATACAGCTCAAATATAATTATAATTTCACAATTAAATTCACAACCTTGTCACGAATAGAAATTTATCCTGTAGTCAGGATGCCAACATGATATTACATGAGATAGTAAGAAAATAAATTAGTTTTTCTGTCTGTGTAGCATAAAATCTTAAATAGAGAAAAATGGATGCATTGATTACATTTTAATAGTGTTATTGACATTTTCAGATTATCTGATTTTAATGAATTGCCAATTTGCTGTTAAATATGAAGATCCTCTTTCAAACACTGAAAATAAACTACAAGTAAGTTACTGCACAAGTTCATATATCATGTTAACGTAAGCCTTATTATCTAACAAGGGAATTATCAATTTTCACATATCGCAATCGCAATCTATTTCATGTTTTATTGTTGAAGTGATCTTATATGAATCCTATTACCAAAAATTTTATTTTAACATCTAAAGTTACTAGCATTTAATTAAAATAGAGGCATGAAAGAATGACAAAATTTGCACAAAAGCATATTTTCTCAGGATTGAGATTCTTTATGTGCCATAAAACTGTGACTGAGGAATCATGGCTTCAGTTATCTTCTGGAGACAGGACTTTCATCCCTTGAAAATATGTCAACTCTAGACTGGTTTCAATTAGAGGTGAACATGGTAACTACTAGTCCATTGTAACTGACCCTGAATGATATGTTTGTATAAAATTATTTATGCTACTCTGAGGTGAATGTAAGTAATAACAATTCACAATAGAATGTATTTTTAAAATAACATTTGTGGTATTAATAAATGGAAGTGTCTTTAGATATGTTCATGACACTGATAGAAGTTCAGATCACATCAGATCACGTCCAGTATGTTCAAGGCTGTCGTCCCTGCTTCACACCAGTTAGGAAAGTTTTACACGAATAACATAAATATTATACTAAGTGCCGCCAACATGCACATTCTATTGAGTAACACTAAGAAATAAGGACTGGAAGTAAACATCAATATAATCGATATGTCTTCATACATAGAAATTAATTATATAATGGAAATGGACAACTAATGACAAATGAGGGAAATTTGGAAGAAGTGGCTGAATTAAAATATCTAGGAACAATAATTGCAAATAGGAATGATATGCACAAAGAAATTAAACATAGGCTCAATTCTGGAAGTGCATGCTATTATGCATTACAGGGAAGCTTCTTATGCCAACTCTTTCAGAAAAACGTTAAACTGAAAATATATAAAACTGTTATTCTCCCAGTTATTTAATATGAATGCAAAACACGAACTCTTACTTTAAGGAAATAAATAAGATAATGATTTATATTTGAAAAGAAAAATATACGCCTAGACTGGGGTTTGAACCCAGGACCTTTGACTTTCTATGTCAATGCTCTTCCATCTGAGACACTAGGCCTCCAACCTAAACGCGTATTTTTCTCTTACACATAGTTAATTCCCTAACCCCAAATGCTACGAGCCGTTGCTACGATTTTTGCAAATGGCGGCTTCTTCGTTAAGAAGACTTTTTATTGGGAATTTAAACATTATAAAGCCAGTAGTGCTTTTTTCAATGTTAATATTATTCGTTTTTAAACACCTTAATGATGGACAAATTATTTTTTCTTTTCAAATATAATTTGTCCATCATTAAGGTGTTTAAAAACGAATAATATTAACATTGAAAGATAATGAGTATTTGAGAATGAAGTTCTCAGGAAAATTGTTGGGACAGAAAGAGATGAACAAACAGATGAATGGAGAAAACTCCATGATTATGAGCTACATGGTATGTATAAGAAGGCAGATATAATAACAGTTAAGTTTCGTGCACAGGACATGTGGCATGAAGGGGAATGAAAGTGGTGCATGGAAGCTTCTTGTAGGAAAACCAGAGGGAAACACCCAGTTGATAGACCAAGAAAGAAGTGGGAGAATAACATTATCCATGATCTGAGGGAAGTACATTATGCAGGAGATGATTGGAAAACATTAGCTCAGGATAGGAATGTATGGAGAGCTTATGTGTGCATGGCCATGAACCTACTGGTTCGATAGTGCCAGTGAGTTAGTTAGTTTTTTGTCCTGAGATTTGTCTATCTGTATCAACACATGTATAACGCTGTTCATAATGTTATGCAATGTAGAATTTTGAGCTTATATACAATAAGTTACATTCTCAAAATATTTCTCTGAAGATTCTGTCAGTTCTGATGAATTAGTGGTTACCTGGCTTGTCTCTACTACCAAAGTTTGCATGTTCAAACCCAGCCAGGGCGCCAATGCATTTTCCAGTGCATAAAAATCCTTGTGTAGGACTTTTTCAGAATTGAAATAAAGCCATATAAATTAACGGGATTTAAAAGAACCTCAAGACTGAAATAAGATACCGTTTTACAAAATATGTTGGCCATTTCATGTGCAGATTTGATTTGTGACACTAATGACGTCAACTATTAAGAGTGTTGTTAAATATATACGAATTGAGATATCTCTACACTTCCTGGAAATATTGCATTTGAATTCTGGGACAGTATCTATAGAAGCTTAGATTTGTTATAATTCTGATACGCTGTGATTTTTATTTTACAGGACATTAAAATGGAAATAAAATCAGAAGAAAATGAACATACGGACTATGTTGAAATTAAACATGAAACATTTCAAAATTTCGAGGAAACAAAATATGAGGTAATATTATTGTTTGTTCATTAAGAGGAAGTAATGAATCATTGTACTTGTGACAGCTACAACTGATTTTCAAGGAACAGTACAATGTTGTTTTGCTCATAGAGAGATTGTGGTGATGCAATGGGAGCAGAATTTGTAATTCAAGATATGTTAACATATGGCCATAAAGAGTAGAAATAGGCACATGGTTTCAGTTCAGATTTTATTGATTAACCTGTTTTCATTTTACTTGCATATGTCATGTTTCATTTTATGAAATGAGACTATTTGTGGATATAATTAGCATGAAATTACTGGAAGAAGTTTAGATATACTGTACTTGTGATTATAATTTATTTAGAACATCTTGAATAATAAATTCCATTGCAACCGGAAATTGCAACAAAGATATATCGATGATGGGCAATGAAAACCTCGTAACTCCATTTCGGCAAATTTACAGGAGAAAAAAATATCATCATCATCATCATCGTCCTTTCAAGTATTAGGCCCAGTGGCCCGTTACGGTCTCCCGCCATCTCCGAAAAGATCGACCCATAGATCTTCTGCCTCGAGGAATGTAGTGAAGAATTTGTTTTGGTATTCTGTGACGATCCATGCGCTGAATATGGGCTAGCCAATTGTTTCTATATTCTTAGAGGTATTCAGATATAGGTACGATGTTTAACTCTTTGGCTATTGTTGAATTTCTTTGGTGGTCTACAAGGCTATAACCTGCAGTTCGTCGCAGAAAGAAATTTCATCTCCGTGGCTGTAATATGACGATCATCCTGAGTTCTGATGGTCCAAGCTTCACTGCCATAACAGATTATGGGTCTAGCGAGAATTTTATAGATTTTCATTCTTGTGTGTCTCTGCACTTTTGATGGTTTAAAAACTTGGTTGATAATTCTTAAAGCTTTATTATAGTTTTGTATTTTAAAGGATATATCACATTCCTCATTTTAAGTTATATTATATCCTAAGTATTTAAATGAATTAACTTGCTCTAATATTGAATTCTGAATACAAATTTTACTTCTTACTGGGAATTTCCCTTGAGAGGCCATAACTTTAGATTTTGTTGTTGATATTTCCATGTTAAATCATTGGGCTATTGTATTAAGATGATGAGTGGAATATTGTAATTCATCTTCATTATTGCCGGAAAGAGCCTGATCATCTCCATATAAGAGTGTGTCTAAAATTGTGTGTCTTGAGAGAGGAATATTACCATGAACTGTCAATCTCCAGTGTCTAATGATAGCATTAATGTATACATTAAATAGAAGTGATGATAGAGGGCATCCTTGTCTGACTCCGCAATTATTGGTTTCCAATCTGACAATTCTGTTCCTATTTGTACTGCTATGATGTTATTTTTATACAGATTAAAAATTATATTATTTTTAGTCTGGACATCTTACCTCAATATTAATGTTGATTTGTTCTTGGACATGTTTCAAAACAATTCTGTTTTATCGTCAGCTTTCCCAGATTGGTTTTATTTACGTTGAATTATGTTTCACAACCTGCATGTCGATGTCAGCTTCATCCTGTGGTTGGCCAAAGAACCTCCAAACAAGGTCACCCTCCATCGGAATATCAAAATTCATAACTCTGTTTCTGTTCTTCTGAATATAAATTTTTTCCCAAATAGTCAGCTCTTTTGTATTTTCTAACTGTTTTAATAATTTAGTGTCTGAATTTATATTATGTTTTTCAGACCAAACATGAGCAGCAACTGCAGATTTTTCAATTTCTCCATTTTTAATATTTCTTATGTGTTCTTTGGTTCTAATTTTTAGGTTTCTTTTTGTTTTCCCTATATATATCTTTTCACAACCCGTACACAATTTGATATATTCCTGACTTTTTTTTTTATCAGTTTTTTCATTTTTGTTGGTTTTTATTAGTTTATTTAAACTGTAGTTATTTTTTGGTGCTAATTTAATATTAACTTCTCAAATATATTTGAAATTTATTATGTACCCAAGGGTGATATGTGAATTTCCTATATTTTTTCATAGGGGGTTCTTCTTTTTCAAGATTACTTATGTTTATCATTTTTTGTTTTTTATACTTTTCTATCCTTTTATGTACCATTTTTTCATCAAACCCATTTTCTCTTGCTACTTTGATTATGTGTTTTTTCTCATGTTTGAAATCTTCTTCGTTTAAGGGTAAGTTTACCAATCTATGAGTTAAACTATTAAATGCTGCTAATTTATGTCCAATTGGATTGAACCCTGTTTATTTTATAAAATTTCCCGTGTGAGTTTCTTTCCCATGAATCCCGAATTCAATTTTTCTTTTTTCTTCGTTTCTGACCAATTTAAGATCCAAAAACGGTATTTGTTTATTAAGTTATGTAGATAGGAAATAACACTATGAGGTTCTTTAATATTGTTTATTTTTTATTATTTCACTCACCTCATACTTCATAATTCATAGCAGACCCTGGGTTTCTTCACATAATTTGTGACATTGTCAATGCTGCGTCACGTTCACAACTGACGTCCAACGGCCTTCTATCCTGCAGACTGACCTCTGCGCCATCTGGTTCTTCTATTTCTTTGGTGAATTTAATGTTTGTACTCTGTAAATTTAATAGTTTTAGGGAATCTTTCTACATGTTTTTCTTTAACAATACAAATTATATCATCACACATATACACTCCAAAATTTAAAACATTGTGGAATGTGCTTTAGTGATTTACATTCAAAATCGCTCATAAATAAATTTGCCAGGAAAGGTGATAATGGGTTTCCCATTGAGAGCCCTGATTTTTGTCTATAGAAACTCCCATAGAATGTAAAAAACATTTGGTCAATGCATAACTCAGTTAATTTCAAATAATCTTCTTTGATCTCTCTGTCTATGTTGTTTTTTCTTAACCAATTGTTCAATATCTCCAAAGTTTTTTGTTGGTGTACATTTGTGAATAGTGAAACTACATCAAACGAAAACCAACCTATCTGTGGGTTCAATTTGCACTTTTTCTAATTTTTTAGCTAATTCCAATGAATTTTCAATCTGCAGACTTTCAAAATTATTAATTCTTTTAAATTGGTTATTCAGCCATTTCGAAATTTTGTAGGTTGGTGATCCAACATTGTTAATTATTGGCCTCATTTTGTTTCCAGGTTTGGAATTTTTGGAAGTCCATGTATATTAGGGTTTTCTTGGGTTGCTTACTTTTAATTGAAATTTTTCTTTCTTGGATAGAATTTAACATTTTTAAAACAGTTTCCCACTTTTTTTATGGTTTTTGGTAGGGGGTCACTCTTAATTTTTTCATACTCTTTTTCTTTCAAAAGTTCTTCCATTCTATTTTGATAATCTTCTTGGTCCAGAATTATAATTTGGTTACCCTTATCTGATTTTGTATATACAACATTTTTGTTATTTATTTCTTTGAGTGTTTTTAAATTTTCCTTACAAACTGGGTTTTTATTTGTATTCTTTATTTTATTCAAAATTTCTTCACATTTTTTTCTGATGATTATTTTTTCTTCTGTAACTAACCCTTATATTGAATTTTCAATGTCCACTATGTATTCTTCTATTCTATTGGAATAATCTATTGCTGTTTTTTGATCGTTTTCTAACAATTTTGTCTCTTTTAGGTTAAAGGTTGCCTTTGAAAAATTGTTAACATCATTTCTGGTGGATTCTGATTTTTCTTCATTTCTGGTTTTATTCTGATGTTTGATTTTATTTGATGTATTCTTCTTTTACTTTGATTTAGTAACAAATTATTTATCTTTGTCTTTTGTTCTCAATTTTCTTTTCATGGTTATGTTCAAAAAAGTGAAAAATTTATTTTCTAGGTTTTCCCACATGATGTTTCCTAATATTTTAGACAATTTGATATGTAACAAATAATTTAGAAATGGCTGAATAATGAATTTAAAAGAATTAATAATTTTGAGAGTCTGCAGATTGAAAATTCATTGGAATTAGTTAAGAAATTAGAAAAAGTGGAAATTGAACCTACAGATAGGTTGGTTTCGTTTGATGTCGTTTCATTGTTCACAAATGTACCGAAACAAAAAACTTTGGAGATATTGAACAATTGGTTAAGAAAAAACAACATAGACAGACAGATCAAAGAAGATTATTTGAAATTAACTGAGTTATGCATTGACCAAATGTTTTTTACATTCTATGGGAGTTTCTATAGACAAAAATCAGGGCTCTCAATGGGAAACCCATTATCACCTTTCCTGGCAAATTTATTTATGAGCGATTTTGAATGTAAAATCACTAAAGCACATCCCACAATGTTAAAATTTTGGAGCAGATATGTAGATGATATAATTTGTATTGTTAAAGAAAAACATGTAGAAGATTCCCTAAAACTGTTAAATTTACAGAGAACAAACTTCAAATTCACCAAAGAAATAGAAGAAAATAAACAAATACCTTTTTTGGATCTTAAATTGGTCAGAAACGAAGAAAAAAGAAAAATTGAATTCGGGATTCACAGGAAAGAAACTCATACGGAAAATTTTATAAAATCAACAGGATTCAATCCAATTGGACATAAATTAGCAGCCTTTAATAGTTTAACTCATAGATTGGTAAACTTACCCTTAAACGAAGAAGATTTCAAACATGAGAAAAAACACATAATCAAAGTAGCAAGAGAAAACGGGTTTGATGAAAAAATGGTACATAAAAGGATAGAAAAGTATAAAAAAACAAAAAATGATAAACAGAAGTAATCTTGAAAAAGAAGAACCACCTATGAAAAAATATAGGAAATTCACATATCACCCTTGGGTACATAATACATTTCAAAAGATATTTGAGAAGTTTAATATTAAATTAGCACCAAAAAATAACTACAGTTTAAATAAACTAATAAAAACCAACAAAAATGAAAAAAAAAACTGATAAAAATAAAAAGTCAGGAATATATCAAATTGAATGCATAGGTTGTGAAAAGATATATATATATATAGGAATAACAAAAAGAAACCTAAAAATTAGAACCAAAGAACACATAAGAAATATTAAAAATGGAGAAATTGAAAAATCTGCAGTTGCTGCTCATGTTTGGTCTGAAAAACATAATATAAATTCAGACACTAAATTATTAAAACAGTTAGAAAATACAAAAGAGCTGACTATTTGGGAAAAAATTTATATTCAGAAGAACAGAAACGAGTAGATTATGAATTTTGATATACCGATGGAGCGTGACCTTGTTTGGAGGTTCTTTGGCCAACCACAGGATGGAGCTGACATCGACATCCAGGTTGTGCAACATAATGCAACATAAATAAAACCAGTCTGGGAAAGCTGACGATAAAACAGAATTGTTTTGAAACATGTTCAAGAACAAATCAACATTAATATTGAGGGGTAAGATGTCCAGACTAAAAATAATATAATTAAAATAACCTCAAAATATAACTTCCTAAAATTAAATATTAAAAATTGTTTGGATCAGTTGATTTGGTGTTCCATCATCAGTTAAGATATCTAAAAGTTTTTGTCTGTCAACTCGATCAAATGCTTTGATAAAATCTATAAACGCTATATGTAGTTCTTTATTGAATTCTTTGTGCTTTTCGATAAGAAGTTTTAAGGTGAAATAACCATCGGCATAGGATCTTCCCTTACGAAAACCATTTTGTTCTTCCCCTAATAAGTTTTCATAGTGTTTTTGTAATTTAGAAGCTAGAATTTTTGTAAAAACTTTATATCCACTGTTGAGAAGGCTAATGCCTCGATAATTATTACAATCTTTGAGGTTACCTTTTTTAAAAATTGGTATGATAATGGCTTTCTGCCAAGATGAAGGTAGGTCTTCTCCATATGTTTTAAATAATTATAAAAATTGATAAGCAATAGTTCCTACATATTTACTACTGAATGCAAGGCAAGTTATTAATAAATTTGAAGCCCATGTTCTGAACAGGTTATGCATCACTTATTTCCGTGCTGGTTACTGGAGTTATGTAGTTTCAATGACTGATGGAGTTATGAGGTTTTATTGCCTAGCGATGATTTATATTTTCGAAGAAGGAATTATAAATCATGATGTAAGACAAGGTTGCCCCTCTCCCCCAACACTCTTTGCGATCTATATCAATGAAGGAATATGATTTTGGAACAAGAAATATAAATTTGGAATAAGAGTATAGAAAATACAAAATTAAACACCGTATTATTTGCAGATGACCAAATAATAATGGCAGATTCAGAAGATAATCAGCAGAAAGGTCTGTATGAATTTAACAAAATTACAGAAAAATATAGATAAAGATATCTACAGAGAAAACAAAAATTATGACATTTCAAGATGTAGATCCTGTCAGAAGTAACATTGTACTTGAAAATAACATTTTGGAGCAGGTGAATAATTTTGTGTATCTAGGATGCAATATCTCACATGAAGAAGAAAAGGATGTAAATGCAAAATATCAAAATTCTTAAGGATATTAGGGTTAATAAATTCTTTCTTCAAGCCACAGTTAGTCCAAAAACATTCATGACTAAAAGTATATAAAACACTGGCTCTTCCAACTCTTTTGTATGGTAGTTTAGTATGGACATTGAAACGGAAAGATATACAGAGACTTAGATCTGCTGAAATGAGATAACGTCATTGGACTGCAGGATATACATTACTACATCACAAAAAAAAAATGAAGACATCTTAGAAGAATTACACATGGAACCTTTAGAAAACAAAAATTTCTGATTACAAGTCAAGATGGATGCAACATGTTCATCGAATGGAAGATCACATGATACCCAAACAAATATTAAGCTGTCAACCTGCAGGAAAGAAGAAAACCACGACATCCACTCAAAAGACTTTTGGATGGTATTTCTCTTGAGGCCAAAACAGGTCAACAAATGACCTAATTTCGTGAATGTACTATGATGATGATAAATATATATTATATATATATATATATATATATATATATGACACAGATGGTTAACTCATTAACTGAGTATTACAGTATATACATATATAGTCAACACAGAAACATCACATGATAACAAAACTTTTAATTTACTTAATAAGTAAAATAATTTCTTTCATCTTTAAATAAAAGATTATTTTGTACAAAGCATATTTAAATTGCATAACTGGTTTGTTTAAGTTAAGGTAATATTTTCTCAGTTCTAGCATACTTCAGTATTACCACACTGTTCTGAATTTC
Organism: Diploptera punctata; assembly: GCA_030220185.1. NCBI lineage: Eukaryota > Metazoa > Arthropoda > Insecta > Blattodea > Blaberidae > Diploptera > Diploptera punctata. The sequence goes on along the minus strand of JASPKZ010002177.1, from coordinate 76,511 downwards.
TTCATGGCATGGCCATAAATTTATGGGTTGATAGTGCCAGTGAGTTAGTTAGATACTGTCTAATAGACAAATGCCCCTTCCACACTGTTAGGATTCATCAGTTGCTATATTTTGACCGGGAAGACAATATAGCTGATATTTTTTATTTGGGTTTGAAAGTACAAGAAACATTTTGAATACTGCACAAGTTCATATATCATTAATGTAGGCCTTATTATCTAACAAGGGAATTATCAATTTTCACATATCGCAATCTATTTTCATGTTTTATTGTTGAAGTGATCTTATATGAATCCTATTACCAAAAATTTTCTTTTAACATCTAAAGTCACTAGCATTTAATTAAAATAGAGGCATGAAAGAATGACAAAATTTGCACAATAGCATATTTTCTCAGGATTGAGATTCTTTATGTGCCATAAAACTGTGACTGAGGAATCATGGCTTCAGTTATCTTCTGGAGACAGGACTTTCATCCCTTGAAAATATGTCAACTCTAGACTGGTTTCAATTAGAGGTGAACATGGTAACTACTAGTCCATTGTAACTGACCCTGAATGATATGTTTGTATAAAATTAATTTATGCTACTCTGAGGTGAATGTAAGTAATAACAATTCACAATAGAATGTATTTTTAAAATAACATTTTGTGGTATTAATAAAATGGAAGTGTCTTTAGATATGTTCATGGCACTGATAGAAGTTCAGATCACATCAGATCACGTCCAGTATGTTCAAGGCTGTCGTCCGTGCTTCACACCAGTTAGGAAATTTTTACATGAATAACATAAAATATTATACTAAGTGCCGCCAACACGCACATTCTATTGAGTAACACTAAGAAATAAGGACTGGAAGTAAACATCAATATAACCGAATATGTCTTCATACATAGAAATTAATTATATAATGGAAATGGACAACTAATGACAAATGAGGGATATTTGGAACAAGTGGCTGAATTCAAATATCTAGGAACAATAATTGCAAATAGGAATGGTATGCACAAAGAAAAATTAAACATAGGCTCAATTCTGGAAATGCATGCTATTATGCATTACAGGGAAGCTTCTTATGCCAACTCCTTTCAGAAAAATGTTAAACTGAGAATATATAAAACTGTTATTCTCCCAGTTATTTTATATGAATGCAAAACACGAACTCTTACTTTAATGAAATAAATAAGATAATGAGTATTTGAGAATGAAGTTCTCAGGAAAATTGTTGGGACAGAAAGAGATGAACAAACAGATGAATGGAGAAAACTCCATGATTATGAGCTACATGGTATGTATAAGAAGGCAGATATAATGACAGTTAAGTTTCGAGCACAGGACATGTGGCATGAATGGGGAATGAAAGTGGTGCATGGAAGCTTCTTGTAGGAAAACCAGAGGGAAAACACCCAGTTGATAGACCAAGAAAGAAGTGGGAGAATAACATTATCCATGATCTGAGGGAAGTACATTATGCAGGAGATGATTGGAAAACATTAGCTCAGGATAGGAATGTATGGAGAGCTTATGTGTGCATGGCCATGAACCTACTGGTTCAATAGTGCCAGTGAGTTAGTTATTTTTTTGTCCTGAGATTTGTCTATCTGTATCAACACATGTATAACGCTGTTCATAGTGTTATGCAATGTAGAATTTTGAGCTTATATACAATAAGTTACATTCTCAGAATATTTCTCTGAAGATTCTGTCAGTTCTGATGAATTAGTGGTTACCTGGCTTGTCTCTACTTCCAAAGTTTGCATGTTCAAACCCAGCCAGGACGCCAATGCATTTTTCAGTGCATAAAAATCCTTGTGTAGGACTTTTTCAGAATTGAAATAAAGCCATATAAATTAACGGGATTTAAAAGAACCTCAAGACTGAAATTAGATACTGTTTTACAAAATTTGTTAGCCATTTCATGTGCAGATTTGATTTGTGACACTAATGACGTCAACTATTAAGAGTGTTGTTAAATATATACGAATTGAGATATCTCTACACTTCCTGGAAATATTGCACTTGAATTCTGGGACAGTATCTATAGAAGCTTAGATTTGTTATAATTCTGATATACTGTGATTTTTATTTTACAGGACATTAAAATGGAAATAAAATCAGAAGAAAATGAACATACGGACTATGTTAAAATTAAACATGAAACATTTCAAAATTTCGAGGAAACAAAATATGAGGTAATATTATTGCTTGTTCATTAAGAGGAAGTAATGAATCATTGTACTTGTGACAGCTACAACTGATTTTCAAGGAACAGTACAATGTTGTTTTGCTCATAGAGAGATTGTGGTGATGCAATGGGAGCAGAATTTGTAATTCAAGATATGGTAACATATGGCCATAAAGAGTAGAAATAGGCACATGGTTTCAGTTCAGATTTTATTGATTAACCTGTTTTCATTTTACTTGCATATGTCATGTTTCATTTTATGAAATGAGACTATTTGTGGATATAATTAGCATGAAATTACTGGAAGAAATTTAGATATACTGTACTTGTGATTATAATTTATTTAGAACATCTTGAATAATAAATTCCATTGCAACCAGAAATTGCAACAAAGATATATCGATGATGGGCAATGAAAACCTCATAACTCCATTTCGGTAAATTTTACAGGAGAAACAAATATGTTTTAAATAATTATAAAAATTGATAAGCAATAGTTCCTACATACTTTACTACTGAATGCAAGGCAAGTTATTAATAAATTTGAAGTCCATGTTCTGAACACGTTATGCATCACTTATTTCTGTGCAGGCTACTGGAGTTATGTAGTTTTCAATGACTGATGGAGTTATGAGGTTTTATTGCCTACCGATGATTTATATTTTCTGAAGAAGGAATTATAAATCATGATGTGAGACAAGGTTGCCCCCTCTCCCCAACACTCTTTGCGATCTATATCAATGAAGTAATATGATGTTGGAACAAGAAATATAAATTTGGAATAAGAATATAGAAAATACAAAATTAAACACCGTATTATTGCAGATGGCCAACTAATAATGGCAGATTCAGAAGAAAATCAGCAGAAAGGTCTGTATAAACTTAACAAAATTACAGAAGAATATAGATTAAAGATATCTACAGAGAAAACAAAAATTATGACATTTCAAGATGTAGATCATGTCAGAAGTAACATTGTACTTGAAAATAACATTTTGGAGCAGGTGAATAATTTTGTGTATGTAGGATGCAATATCTCACATGAAGAAGAAAAGGATGTAAATGCAAAAATATCAAAATTCTTAAGGATATTAGGGTTAATAAATTCTTTCTTCAAACCACAGTTAGCCCAAAAACATTCATGACTAAAAGTATATAAAACACTGGCTCTTCCAACTCTTTTGTATGGTAGTTTAGTATGGACATTGAAACGGAAAGATATACAGAGACTTAGATCTGCTGAAATGAGATAACGTCATTGGACTGCAGGATATACATTACTACATCACAAAAAAAAATGAAGACATCTTAGAAGAATTACACATGGAACCTTTAGAAAACAAATTTCTGATTACAAGTCAAGATGGATGCAACATGTTCATCGAATGGAAGATCAAATTATAACTGTCAACCTGCAGGAAAGAAGAAAACCACGACATCCACTCAAAAGACTTTTGGATGGTGTTTCTCTTGAGGCCAAAACAGGTCAACAAATGACCTAATTTCGTGAATGTACTATGATGATGATAAATGTATATGTAAATATATTATATATGTATGACACAGATGGTTAACTCATTAACTGAGTACTACAGTATATACTATACAGTCAACACAGAAAAATCACATGATAAGCAAAACTTTTAATTTACGTAATAAGTAAAATAATTTCTTTCATCTTTAAATGAAAGATTATTTTGTACAAAGCATATTTAAATTGCATAACTGGTTTGTTTAAGTTAAGGTAATATTTTCTCAGTTCTAGCATACTGCAGCATTACTGCACTGTTCTGGACTTCTTCAGGCACGGCCATGAATCTATGGGTTGATAGTGCCAGTGAGTTAGTTAGATACTGTCTAATAGACAAATGCCCCTTCCATAGTGTTAGGATTCATCAGTTGCTATATTTTGACCGGGAAGACAATATAGCTGAAATTTTGTATTTAGTATTTAATTTTAGGAAGTTATATTTTGAGGTTATTTTAATTATATTATTTTTAGTCTGGACATCTTACCTCAATATTAATGTTGATTTGTTCTTGAACATGTTTCAAAACAATTCTGTTTTATCGTCAGCTTTCCCAGACTGGTTTTATTTATGTTGCATTATGTTGCACAACCTGGATGTCGATGTCAGCTCCATCCTGTGGTTGGCCAAAGAACCTCCAAACAAGGTCACGCTCCATCGGTATAATCAAAATTCATAACTCTGTTTTTGTTCTTCTGAATATAATTTTTTCCCAAATAGTCAGCTCTTTTGTATTTTCTAACTGTTTTAATAATTTAGTGTCTGAATTTATATTATGTTTTTCAGACCAAACATGAGCAGCAACTGCAGATTTTTCAATTTCTCCATTTTTAATATTTCTTATGTGTTCTTTGGTTCTAATTTTTAGGTTTCTTTTGTTTTTCCTTATATATATCTTTTCACAACCCATGCATTCAATTTGATATATTCCTAACTTTTTATTTTTATCAGTTTTTTTCATTTTTGTTGGTTTTTATTAGTTTATTTAAACTGTAGTTATTTTTTGGTGCTAATTTAATATTAAACTTCTCAAATATCTTTTGAAATTTATTATGTACCCAAGAATGATATGTGAATTTCCTATATTTTTTCATAGGTGGTTCTTCTTTTTCAAGATTACTTCTGTTTATCATTTTTTGTTTTTTATACTTTTCTATCCTTTTATATACCATTTTTTCATCTTGCAAGAGAAAACGGGTTTGATGAAAAAATGGTAAATAAAAGGATAGAAAAGTATAAAAAACAAAAAATGATAAACAGAAGTAATCTTGAAAAAGAAGAACCACCTATGAAAAAATATAGGAAATTCACATATCACCCTTGGGTACATAATACATTTCAAAAGATATTTGAGAAGTTTAATATTAAATTAGCACCAAAAAATAACTACAGTTTAAATAAACTAATAAAAACCAACAAAAATGAAAAAACTGATAAAAATAAAAAGTCAGGAATATATCAAATTGAATGCATGGGTTGTGAAAAGATATATATATAGGAAAAACAAAAAAGGAACCTAAAAATTAGAACCAAAGAACACATAAGAAATATTAAAAATGGAGAAATTGAAAAATTTGCAGTTGCTGCTCATGTTTGGTCTGAAAAACGTAATATAAATTCAGACACTAAATTATTAAAACAATAATTAGAAAATACAAAAGAGCTGACTATTTGGGAAAAAAATTATATTCAGAAGATCAGAAACAGAGTTATGAATTTTGATATACCGATGGAGCGTGACCTTGTTTGGAGGTTCTTCGGCAAACCACGGGATGGAGCTGACATTGACATCCAGGTTGTGCAACATAATGCAACATAAATAAAACCAGTCTGGGAAAGCTGACGATAAAACAGAATTGTTTTGAAACATGTTCAAGAACAAATCAACATTAATATTGAGGTAAGATGTTCAGACTAAAAATAATCTAATTTTGTATTTAGGTTTGAAAGTACAAGAAAAATTTTGAATAATTTTTGGGTTCCTTGATAAGCATCTTTTCTTTCACTGTTCCAAAAATTTGTAAGGAACAACAATTAATTCTAATTCTCCCTACTTTAGATGTATATTGAAACCAGATGTTGGTATACCATTCTTTTTGTAACACAAAGCCTAGTAGTCTGTATTTTAATTATCCCGGATAGCATAACGAAACCGAGAATTATATAAATTTCATTTATGGTGACATAGTCCCAAGATCTTACAAGTGAACAAAATGAAAACGAGTTCCCTTTGAAATTTTTCTGTTTGGCAATCTGTTCATTTCTTGAACAATATTTGCTCTATATCTCTATCGAAAAATTCAAAAATTGTACAATTTCACTGATATTTGAGTTCTATTCTGAGGTCCAGAAACGTCAAAAAAAATTATTCTTGTCCAACATTATTTTTATTTTCTCCCATGTAAAATTTGTATCTACTTTATCATGATATCTGTCATTTTAATTATCACTAACTTCTGCAACAGTAATATCATCATCACTTGATTCACTAAAGTAACTTTCCTCAATTTCAGAATCACTGAAACTTCGTATTCATCTAAAATCCTAAATCTTTGACTAGCATTCAAATATCTAGACCACTCAGCTACCATAGTAAACTTAATATATGTTAGCATCAAACTTTTATAGGAAAAAATCACTATGAAGTTTAATTTAAGACTAAATTAAAATGTTTCTTACTCACCTCATATCCAGTCTTCTAATGAGACTGCAGTTTCAAAGCCTTGGCAGCTCCATCTTCAGTACTTTCTCGTCAACTGATGTTATGTCAACCAGAAGAACTACTTCTTCTTCACTCTGTTGGTGGACCAATGAACTCCAGATCCATTCAGAATCCTCAGGAATTTCGAAGTTCATAAGTTTTTCTTCCTTGTTTTCTTTTTTAATTAGGATTTTTTTCCCAAACCGTGAGTTCTTTTTGTTTTTCTATTTGTTTAATTATATCGGCTTTTGATTCAAAAATGTTTTTCAGACCAAGCATGAGCAGCTACTGCTGACTTTTCCACTTCACCATTTTTTACATTTCCAAGATGTTCTTTCACCCTTGTTTTCAAATTTCTTTTCATTTCTATGTAAATTTTGTCACAATTCCTGCATTTGATCAGATAAATTCCTGATTTGTTTTCTTCTTAAATTTCTTCATTTTTATTGGCTTTATTATCTTATTTAGGCTGTATTCATTCTTTGGTGCCAATCTTATATTAAACTTTTTGAAATTTTTTGAAACTTGTGGTGTTTCAATGGATGGTAAGTGAATTTCTTGAATTTTATTTTTTCTTCTGTTTGTTTTATAAGTGTGCTTTTATTAATTAATTTTTGTCTTTTAAATTTATTTATTTTTTTCTAAGCCGTTTTCTGTTGCAACATTAATTATGTAATCTTTTTCTGGGAAACAGTGAAACAGCATCCCTAGAGAAACCATTATTGAAATTTAGGAAACATTGTTAAAGAAAAACAAATTAGAAAAAGGAAACATAAAGGAATATATAATTTTAACCAAATTATGCATTGGACAAATGTTTTTTTCATATAGAGGAAAATTTTACAATGTTCCAGACTTTCTATGGGAAACCTCCTATCACCCTTTTTGGCTAATTTATTTATGGGAACATAACAAGTGGACACCCTTTAATTTTCAAATTTTAGAGTAGATATGTTGATGATGTAATAGCTATTGAATTATAAACAAATAAGCGCTGCTTTAAAGCTTTTGAATATTCAGAGTAGAACTATAAAATTTACCATGGAAACTGAAATTGAAAGACAAATCCCATTTTTAGATCTAGTAGTTAGAGAATTTTTTTTTGTCTGACCTGAGAATTGACCCATAGACCTGTTGAAGGTCTATGGTTCAATTCCCAATTCAGACAAAAAATTTCTCCACACTACTAGTTGTGCTAACTTGGCTGTGTATAGTAATTTACATATTTTGATTGAGTAACAAACTCGATGGCAACCAGAAATTACAACAAATAAACATTTGACATGGATAGTCATCTCAATAACATAGAGTAGGCCTACTAGACAGAAACCAATCAATGCAGAAGAATCACATGACAAAAGAATATTTCCATTTATATTATGAATAAAATAATTCCTTAACACTTCCTACTTTTGTCCTGATGTAAAGAAAGATAATTTTATCAGTGGCAATGAAGTCATGTTTCACACAAGATTAATTGCAAATCATATGTAAAGATTTCTTTCACATGATATATTGAAGCATTGCAAAATCTGTCTCATGCTACAACTTTACTTTGCTTATGCTTAAACAATTTGGAAGCTGCAATATCTTAAGACATATTTTAAAAATATAATAGGAAATAAGAGGCCAATAATTAACAATATTGGATCACCAACCTACAAAATTTCGAAATGGCTGAATAATCAATTTAAAAGAATTAATAATTTTGAAAGTCTGCAGATTGAAAATTCATTGGAATTAGTTAAGAAATTAGAAAAAGTGGAAATTGAACCCACAGATAGGTTGGTTTCGTTTGATGTAGTTTCACTATTCACAAATGTACCGAAACAAAAAACTTTGGAGATATTGAACAATTGGTTAAGAAAAAAACAACATAGACAGAGAGATCAAAGAAGATTATTTGAAATTAACTGCGTTATGCATTGATCAAATGTTTTTTACATTCAATGGGAGTTTCTATAGACAAAAATCAGAGCTCTCAATGGGAACCCATTATCACCCTTCCTGGCAAATTTATTTATGAGCGATTTTGAATGTAAAATCACTAAAGCACATCCCACAATGTTTAAATTTTGGAGTAGATATGTTGATGATATAATTTGTATTGTTAAAGAAAAACATGTAGAAGATTCCCTAAAACTATTAAATTTACAGAGTACAAACATTAAATTCACCAAAGAAATAGAAGACAATAAACAAATACCTTTTTGGATCTTAAATTGGTCAGAAACGAAGAAAAAAAGAAAAATTGAATTCAGGATTCATAGGAAAGAAACTCATACGGAAAATTTTATAAAATCAACAGGGTTCAATCCAATTGGACATAAATTAGCAGCATTTAATAGTTTTAACTCATAGATTGGTAAACTTACCCTTAAACGAAGAAGATTTCAAACATGAGAAAAAACACATAATCAAAGTAGCAAGAGAAAATGGGTTTGATGAAAAAATGGTACATAAAAGGATAGAAAAGTATAAAAAAAACAAAAAATGATAAACAGAAGTAATCTTGAAAAAGAAGAACCACCTATGAAAAAATATAGGAAATTCACATATCACCCCTGGGTACATAATAAATTTCAAAATATATTTGAGAAGTATAATATTAAATTAGCACCAAAAAATAACTACAGTTTAAATAAACTAATAAAAACCAACAAAAATGAAAAAACTGATAAAAATAAAAAGTCAGGAATATATCAAATTGAATGCATGGGTTGTGAAAAGATATATATAGGGAAAACAAAAAGAAAACCTAAAAATTAGAACCAAGAACACATAAGAAATATTAAAAATGGAGAAATTGAAAAATCTGCAGTTGCTGCTCATGTTTGGTCTGAAAAACATAATATAAATTCAGACACTAAATTATTAAACAGTTAGAAAATACAAACGAGCTGACTATTTGGGAAAAAATTTATATTCAGAAGAACAGAAACAGAGTTATGAATTTTGATATTCCGATGGAGGGTGACCTTGTTTGGAGGTTCTTTGGCCAACCACAGGATGGAGCTGACATCGACATCCAGGTGGTGCAACATAATGCAACATAAATAAAACCAGTCTGGGAAAGCTGAAGATAAAACAGAGAATTGTTTTGAAACATGTCCAAGAACAAATCAACATTAATATTGAGGTAAGATGTCCAGACCAAAAATAATATAATAAGAGGTTTATTTAATAATTTAGATATTTGGTCTGTGTATCCTTCCTCATATGGTTAAACTCACCTTATGGGAAAAAAATGTACATACAGAAGAACAAGGAAAGAATTATGAATTTTGAAATTCCCGGAGCAAGGAACATCATTAGCAAGTTCATTCGACCACAGGCAGAGAGAGCAGGAGTGAAGAATCAGGGCCGACAACTTGAGGAAAATCAATCTGTAATCGCTGAAAATGGGGCTCACAAGCCTTGAAACATCTTTTCAACAGAAACAACCATAAGAGGTAAGAATACACAGACCAAATATATATTAATTACCTTAAGATATAGATTACAGTTAATTAAAGAATAATAATTTATATCTATAATTCTATTCGAACAAACAAATTAATTTATTAAACTTAAAAATAAATTCATTTCCCATATATATAATTTAGATCTATTTATAAATAAGTTGGAGAATATGTTTTTTATATCTTCCCTCATAAAGTTCTGAGTTTCTATGATATCAGTTTAAATGATCATTTATACTCGCACCTTCATCTTCCATCAAACTCCAACTGTTGAAATTTTGGTTAACAGCATTTTCCAACCTGCCTTCAGGTGCCTATTTTATGAACTTGTAATTTGTATGGGTGAATACCTAAATTTAAAATTGTAAGTAATATTTGATTGGAATTGTATCGCTATCCTTTCTTGTGACAGTGCTGCCCCTTGATATCATGGTGTATTTTTGTTGCAATGTAAATTGGTTTATTATGTATTTATGCGGGTCTCGAGGTAGCGTGCTGCCTTGTCATGCAGAGGCCTGGGTTCAATCCCCGGTTGGGGCAGTTTTTCTGGGTGAGGTTTTTATCGGGGCTTTTCCTCACCTCTAAGACAAATGTCAGGAAAACTTTAAGGGCCAAACGGTCCCCGAAAACATATGGCCATCATCATTACCATCATCATCATCCTTCACCGGTGTGGAAAGCAACGGGAAGCTACCACACCTACAATTCCCTAGTAGAGCTGCAAGCATAGCACGAAAATGCTATGATTGCAGTGATGGACCTGCCTTTGGGCAGAATTACTATGAATGGATGTATTTATGTATGTATGTGTTATATTTTATATTGTTGTTTATAATCTGGACACATCCTAAAGCATCTATGATGCTCTAATGGTTGTTAAAATAAATAAAATAAAATAAATATATATAACATAGCTGTATAATGCAGTCATATTGATAGTTATGACATCATTTGGACACTTTTCTATCTAAGGTACTAAATTTTACATTTAAAACCAGCATGCATTTCATCATAAATTTATAGGAGAACAATTTCTTAAAAGATTTTCAAAATCAGAATGCATGTCATCATAAATTTATAGGATGGCAATTTCTTAAAGCATTTTCAAAATCTGATATCTACAGTTGAATGAATGTCCAGATATTGGGTTCCTAAAGAAAATACATCTATAGATCCAGGTACTGAAGAATTATGCTGGCATGTACATACTTAAATTTCTTTTATGTATCATTTGATATACTGAAACATTGTCTGTTAACAGGTTACATCAGATCCAGTGGAGAAAATAACTGAAAATATTGTAATTAAACCCGAGAATCTAATAAATGAAAATGTGGTAAGTTTACCTTTTATAAAAAGTGTATCTGAGATATAGAGATTATTTGGATTTTCTCTTGCAGTCTATGGTGTGTTGCCAGCCTAGTACTTAATTATGACTTGGAAATTATTCAATAATTGATAGGAAGTAATACAGTGAGGTAATATTATTGAGACATAAATCTTGACTCATATATGAAAGCCATATATGAGCCAACTATTGATTATTACAAAGATAAATACCAATTAGATAGTATAACTGTCATAGGATTGATGATTGGGGCAAGAGGTACTATACCAGGATTCTTAGCTAAATTTTAGAATTTCTTAGATTTGGACAGAGTGTTCTTTCTAAAATTGCCATCGCTGCCATTAGAGGATCAATTTCAATTTTAAGAAACTATCTTTACAAAATTTCTACATTATAGTATGTATACTTAAATTACAATTTGAATTTTTTAAAATGTATTTACAAAATGTATTCCATCAATTTAGAAATTTAATTGTCTGTATCACATTGTCCTTGAGGCAATCCTCTACTGAGGAAAGTATATAATAAAATTTAAAAAATGTTATCATCTGGACACATTTATCCTCATTCTCAACTAATTTATGACTGTTGTCTGGAGGTTAGGTGTGTATATTTTTTGGTTGAAACTCTTGATGTCTATGTCCAATGCTCCAGACGTCGATGTTAGATCATACTCCTTGATGCTTCCCAATAGTACTTTGTTAAAATTAATAATTAAATTAAACTTAATAATGATATATGCTATCCTTTGATGGTATAAGGAAGAAGAAGAAAGTTCATGACATTTACATATCAACCTTTGGTATGTACCAACTTTTTGAAAATATTCAACAAATTTAATATTGGACTTGCACCAAAAAATTAGTTTGGTCTCAGCAAACTGATTAAAGTAAACAAAAATTAAAAAAATAGGTGCACATAAAATATGAAGAGTTTATCAGAACAAATTAAAAAAAAAAACTGATTAAAGTAAACAAATATTAAAAAAATAGGTGCACATAAAATATGAAGAGTTTATCAGAACAAATTTAAGAAAAAAAGTACGCAGGAAAAACCAAAATGAAATTTCATCAACAGAATATAGGAGCTTCTTAGAAATATAAAATCTGTCATAATAGCCCAATGTTGGGTCTTGGCCTCTCCTTTGTTAGGAGTTACTAGACCAATTAAATTTAATTATGCTTATTTCCCTACAGATATCATGAATGGTATCCATTTAATGTACCGGTCCATTGACATATCTAGTATTACTATGATGAAGGTTGGTAAATTTTGCTTCAAGACCTCTGTATTCAGTTTTAAAGTTCTTTTATGAGCCTAAAATAATTTAAACTCATGACCCATGGCTTAAAGTTCCTCCTGGAAGCTTCCTCCTTGGATTTTTTCATCCTAAAAATCTATTTTCCCTGGCCGGGTTTGGATCCAGGACCAGATAAATGAAGTGTAAATTTTTTTAGAATAATCTAATTTGCAGTTGTATGTAGATTGAAGATCATACAATTGAAAAGATTTAAAAATGCCAAAACATGTGTAAGGACCGACATAACTCACAGTTTGGCATAATATCCAAAATCATAGGGATAAGGAAATTCCTAAACCTCATAACAGAACCGTTTTCCTCAGCCTCTAAAGAAAATTACATATATCCTTATTGTAAACTCTGTCATGCTTGGCTGCCACCAATAGTCTACAAAGGTGGATGCCTTAAACTGTTACTACCTTTAGGACCTAATAAGGCATGTAGTTTGATCAATTTTATGTATTGTTATCATGGTTAGGTACTGGGAAGAGATAACTATGCACTGTATCATATATGAAAAGCACTATGTGAACAGACTTTTACTCTAAATTAATTTGTGTTTTGACACTTATCTGGCAATTATGAAAACAATTAGTACAAATTTAAAAATACTAAGAAATCCATGCCATATGTTCTACATCTAAGTTTTCACTTCCTAAGTGATCTGTTTGTACTGACAGCAGGTGGGAATGGCTTGATTGCACTGACATCATATACAGTTGAACCATGACAAACATTGTTGCAGCCTTAAGTCATCCCACACACAGAGTATGGTTGTTACTCATTGTAAAAATAATTTGAATTAAGCAATGGCAGAAATGTTATAAAAAACTTTAACAACATGTTTGGTAGCATGAGATGTGACCAAAATTAACTGAAGATAGAAAACTCTCAGTGTTCTCATATCAAAACCTACCTTCAAATTGTATTACCTTTTTATCTGAGCGATAATTAGCTCTGGGTTTTAACTGTTGGTAACCTAACTCAAAACTTGGATTCCTTGAAAAAAGCTATGAAACTAAATAATCATATTTGTACAGCCCTTCCCTGAGGTAAGACTGAGTGGTGAGTTGCAATGGTACAAAAAATTCTTGATCACAAGTCTTACTGGATGACCACATTTTCAACAAATGTGATGTTGGATTTTGACGAGAATGTTGCTAGTTTCCTTGTGATATTCACCTACAAAAATATATATAGTTATTCATTTTTATTTATAAATTTTATATACTGTTATTTGTGCGAGAATAACCAACACCTGAAAATGATAGGAAAACATTTGTTGTCAGGAGAACTGAAATAAGTACTCACAAGTTCTTTGCATAACGTAAAGAGATTTATGTTGATTAAAGTGAAATAAAATATATTATTGTACATTTTAAATGTCTAGTAGAATGACTTGCATGTTTAAATGACTCACAGAGATACGTCAGCAGTAACATTGCCTAATATACATGGACTTCCAAAATTCACAAACCTGGAAACAAAATGAGGCCAATAATTAACAATATTGGATCACCAACATACAAAATTTCGAAATGGCTGAATAATGAATTTAAAAGAATTAATAATATGAAAGTCTGCAGATTGAAAATTCATTGGAATTAGTTAAGAAATTAGAAATAGTGGAAATCGAACCTACAGATAGGTTGGTTTCCTTTGATGTCGTTTCATCAGTGTTCACAAATGTACCGAAACAAAAAACTTTGGAGATATTGAACAACTGGTTAAGTAAAAACAACATAGACAGAGAGATCAAAGAAGATTATTTGAAATTAACTGAGTTATGCATTGACCAAATGTTTTTTACATTCAATGGGAGTTTTCTATAGACAAAAATCAGGGCTCTCAATGGGAAACCCATTATCACCTTTCCTGGCAAATTTATTTATGAGCGATTTTGAATGTAAAATCACTAAAGCACATCCCATAATGTTTAAATTTTGGAGCAGGTATGTAGATGATATAATTTGTATTGTTAAAGAAAAACATGTAGAAGATTCCCTAAAACTGTTAAATTTAGAGAGTACAAACATCAAATTTACCAAAGAAATAGAAGAAAATAAACAAATACCTTTTTGGATCTTAAATTGGTCAGAAACGAAGAAAAAAGAAAAATTGAATTCAGGATTCATAGGAAAGAAACTCATACGGAAAATTTTATAAAATCAACAGGGTTCAATCCAATTGGACATAAATAAGCAGCCTTTAATAGTTTAACTCATAGATTGGTAAACTTACCCTTAAACGAAAAAGTTTTCAAACATGAGTAAAAACACATAATCAAAGTAGGAAGAGAAAACAGGTTTGATGAAAAAATGGTACATAAAAGGATAGAAAAGTATAAAAAACAAAAAATGATAAACAGAAGTACTCTTGAAAAAGAAGAACCACTTATGAAAAAATATAGGAAATTCACATATCACCCTTGGGTACATAACAAATTTCAAAAGATATTTGAGAAGTTTAATATTAAATTAGCACCAAAAAATAACTACAGATTAAATAAACTAATAAAACCAACAAAAATGAAAAAAACTGATAAAAAGTCAGGAATATATCAAATTGAATGCATGGGTTGTGAAAAGATATATATAGGGAAAACAAAAAGAAACCTAAAAATTAGAACCAAAGAACACATAAGAAATATTAAAAATGGGGAAATAGAAAAATCTGCAGTTTCTGCTCATGATTGGTCTGAAAAACGTAATATAATTCAGACACTAAATTATTAAAACAATAAGTAGAAAATACAAAGAGCTGACTATTTGGAAAAAAATTATATTCAGAAGAACAGAAACAGAGTTATGAATTTTGATATACCGATGGAGCGTGACCTTGCTTGGAGGTTCTTTGGCTAACCACAGGATGGAACTGACATCGACATCCAGGTTGTGCAACATAATGCAACGAAAATGAAACCAGTCTGGAAAAGCTGACGATAAAACAGAATTGTTTTGAAACATGTTCAAGAACAAATCAACATTAATATTGAGGTAAGATGTTCAGACTAAAAACAATATAATGCAAGTAAAATTCGATTCATTGATCTACGTCTTTGATCTGTCCATTAATACGTTTGGTATGGACGGATTAGATAATTCTGGTTTGAATTTGACATTCCTCTAAATGTCGTAGAATGTTCTAAATGGTGCTTCAGTTTCTCGTCATATTCACCGAGTAATTTCACGAGTTCAACGTAATTGTATTTATTGATAAGAGTCGCGTCATATCTCTACTCTGACAAAAAAATACAAACAAACAAAATACATCGATGAAGCGTTTTGCTATGACTATTTTTTTCTTACAAGATTGAGTTGCAAATCCTGATTTTTTTTCTGATTGTCCAACATATGTTCAATTCTCGACTTACCGAAGATTTTTCATTTATAATGGAGATCAAATGATTTTAAGATAGACTATGTTTTTAATGCCTTTATGTATGTTTCCCATGTCACAATAACCCACACTGTTCCATAGAGGTGTGTCGTTATTAAACAGAAAACATGTCCAATAATACAGTTTTTGAGCACGAGGACACCCTTTTAATCACTTGTTGCTATTGTAAATTTGCGACTTGAAACGCCTTACACCTTAGTTTTGATATTTAATTCGGGAGTAATTTGACCACTTTGAATTACTCGTTCCTCATCTTTGAATGCGCTCCAGGCAAAGTTACTTTTAGGATAGCACATATTACACAGTCACATGCGCTTTGTCCACTGTCTTGCCCCGACTGATTGTGAGCTTACACATTTTCAACACTGCTGTACGCAAGAAGCTGAAGTGCTTACCTTCCAGCCATAACGCATATGTATATTCCATTATTAACACATTCAGTACCGTAAACCAGTTAAGGCGTTTAAAGAGACTCGTGTATGCGGCCGTCGGTCAGTTAACTCGTTTTAGAGCGGGCGCGAACAAACCGCGTTTATATTCGGCGCCTAAGTTTTGTGTTGGCTTAGTATGTCTTGGAGATCGTAGATGGCATGTAAATGTACATTTTCTATTCCCGTTTGACATTGTTAACCTTGGTGAATGCCCTTTTATTTTTAAAACAAACACATGGAATTCGTTCACCCAAACTTGCCCCAGGCTCCAATGCAGTCGTATATGTTTCTCGTTATCACGCTGTTGTTTGTGCGTGAGTGAAACCATGGCGAAAGAAAAACATCTCACGGAAGAAGAATTAGTGAATATTTTGTATAATGATGATTCAGGTGATGAACTGATTCCTGAATTAGAAGATTCACAAAGTGAAAGTGAAGATGAACTTCCACTTCCTGAAATTGATACGCCGATACCATGTGATGTCAATCACCCAAGTTATTTCAACATCTAATCCTACTAGGATATCTCCTTTAGGTATATACAAAATTAGAATTTTCTAGGACTAATAGTTTGTGAATAATGACCATTTTCTGAAGTGCTAAGAAAAGGGTAGCTGGGGTATTTAAATTGCTGGCCTGTGGGTTTAAATGCCCTGCTCAGTGCCTAGTACTGAATTGTTAAAATGAAATTAATATATTTTACCTTAATAATAATAATATCTTAACATACTAATACTTCAATGCAGACATGCCAATTACTATTTAGAATTGTAGGACCACAAGCTTAATTAAAAGTGTAATAATTATGATTTAAAATAAGTTTCCACTACTTTTCAAGTCCCGCACATTTGAAACTGCAGGACCACAGATAACTCAACGAAAACTTACGACAACACACGATCACATCCGAGCAACTTCTAGCTTATCGTGTAGACCAAGAGTGGTTTATAGCTGGGGAGCTGGATGGAACAAATCGACTATGCAAATATTGACCAGGTCACTAATATTATTTTTAAATTGCATTAACATTTTATGTTAATCAATACTGAATATTTCTATGATGTTTCTCATTATTTTTTATTTTTTAGTCCTGGGTAAGCAATGCTTACCTTGCATCTATTAAATACACGCCACTGAGCATAAAGATATTCATAAATATATGTGGACATCTCCAAATAGTGAAACTCGGAACCATATAGATAATGTATTAGTAGACAAATGTTGGCACAGCAGCATCATCGTTGTTAGATCTGTTAAAGGGGCAGACTGCAATTCGGATCATAATCTGGTCAGGATTAAAATCAGATAACGGTTATTGCTTATGAAGGAACAAACACTAAAGATGATTCTAAAAAAAATTGATTTAAAAAACTTAAGAAATGATGAAATGCAGCAAGAATACCAGATCAAAATTGCTAATGGATTTGAAATACTGTAATCTACAGATGAGAATGTGGCAACTAAAAAAGAAACTGATATAAATGAAAAATATGAGACTCTAATAGATACTATTAAATTGTAGCATCAGAAAGCATAGGTTGTTTAAAAAAGAAGCAAAATAAGAAATGGTTTGATGAGGAATGTGCTAACATTGTAAAAAAAAAAAAAGCTATCAAAAACGAATTGGTTACACAAGCCAAATGAAATAAATTAAAACAATTGGGTAGCATTCGATGGGAAACCATTAGGTTATTAAAGACCAAAAGAGGAATAATTGAGAGAGAATATTAATGATCTTGAAATTAATGCAAAAAATAGGAATATCAGAGAATTAGGATAGAGAGAAAAAGGTTTCAGGCTAGAACAAACATAATTAGGGAAGAAAATGGGGATATGATTGCTGATTCCAGGAGTATATTAGATAGATTGAAATGCTCCTTTAATCAGCTATTAAAGAGAATAATTTCAGGTTAGAACAAACATAATTAGGGATGAAAATGGGGATATGATTGCAAATTCCAGGAGTATATTAAATAGATGGAAATGCTTCCTTAATCAGCTAATAAATGTGCATGCACAACAGGATATTGAACAGGATGACTTACAGACAGCAGAAATGTTAGTCATAGAATCAAGTGCATTAGAGGTTGAAATGACGATAGAAAAATTGAAGATGTATAACATCATGTTCAGGTGGGATAATAGCAGAACTGAAAAAAAAATCAGGGAAGGAAAAACATTGATGGACAAGATATGTCAGTTGCTTAGTATGATTTGGGGAAAAAGAGGCTCTTCCAAATGATGAAAATAATAGATTATTACCATACCAATCTATAAGAATGGAGATAAAACTGATTTCAATAACAGGGGCTTCTCATTACTTTAAACTTCGTACAAAATTGTAACAAATATATTAGTGAGCAGACTTATTTCCTATATTGATGATATAATAGGAGATCACCAGTGTGAACTTAGAAGAAACAGGTCTATAAGAGAACAGATTTTTAGTATAAGACAGATTTAAAAATAGAAAAAAGAATGGGAATATAATGACACTATTCACCAGTTATATAACATGGACTTCAAAAAGGCATATGTTTCAATTAAGGGGGAGAAGTTATATAGTATCCTGCTAGAGATCAGAATTCCTGAAAAGTTAGACTTATTTAAATGTGTCTAAATGGCACAAAAATAGGGTGTGTGTAGGTAAAGCATTTTGGGATCTCTTGACATTCACAGTTGGTTAAAGCAAGGAGATAACTATCTCCTCTGCTATTCAATTTTGTACTAGAGCATACCATCAATTCTTTAGAGGATGCAGAAGGCCTAGAACTCAATGGTGTTAATAAGCTATTTTTTATGCTGATGGTATAGTATTATTAGGCTATAGTGAGGAAATACTTAGGACCTACATGTATACTCCATTGAATAACACTAAGAAATTTAGGGCTGGAAGTAAACATCAATAAACTAAATATTTGGTCACACATAGGAAAACATTATATAATGGAAATGGATAGTTAATGCAAGCTAGAGAGTTAAGCATCGAAGATGCCCAAGACCATAGGCTTTGGAGGTTTGGCACAGGAAGATGGCAGCAGCTGTAAAAACCCGAAGATAGATAGATAGAAATGGATAGTTAATGATATATGAGGGAAATTTTGATAAGGTGGCTGGATTTAAATACCTAAGAACAATAATAACAACTAGAAATGAAATGCACAAAAGAAATTAAACATATGCTCAATTCTGGAAATGCATGCAATTATTGATTGCAATGACTCTTGTTGTCCAACTTCTCTCAAAAAAGCATTAAACTAAATATATATATATAACTGTTATTCTCCCAGTTATATTATATGGATGCAAAACATGGACTCTTACTTTAAAGAAGGAGAAAAGAATACAAGTATTTGAGAATAAAGTTCTCAGGAATATTTTGGACCAAAGAGAGATAACAGATATGTTGAATGATGAAGACTACCTAACAGCAAGCTTCATAATCTTTATAGGAAGCCAGATATAATAAGAACAGTTAAGTCTCATATATTACAATGGGCAGGACATGTGGCACATATGAGGAATAAAAGAGGGACATGAAGCTTCTTGTAGGAAAACTAGATAGAAAACGCACAGTTGGTAGACCAAGAATGAGATGGGAAAATAATATAAACCATGATTTGAGGGAAGAATATATTATTCAAAGGATGATTGGAAACCATTTTAGCTCAAGATAGGGATGTATGGAGAGTTATGTCGACGTAGTCATAAACCTATGGGTTCAAGAGTGCCAGTGAGTTAGTTAGCTAATTTATAACATAACTTAAAAACTTTTCAGTATTTGTTGTGGATCTTGCAATTACCTAGATATTACACATTATTTTTATTTAGTAAATAAATAATGATGTATGTACATAAATATAATACTAATCTGTGTTGCATTTCAACTTCTAATACTTAATAATCCTTTCCCTAATAATCATTAACAGTTATGACAGAAACATTCACTATTTAACCAAATACTAATACTTGCAGTAATATATTTAAAAAAACACAATATGCTCTTTCAGTGAATTAAAAATATGAAGAAATATTAAAATTAGCAGTAGCTGCTCATGTGTTGCCAGAAAGTAAGAGCATTGTAGAGAATTCATAATCTCTAAAATAACTGCAAAACTCAATATGATACTTTTTACACAAATGCTATTATAATGTATTTATATTTTATTTGCTTGAGTACCCAGTCATACTGATATTTCTGGCACTGTACAAGCTAATGTGGCAGCTGAATAGAGATCAAAACAACATGTATCCCATCTGATATTAAAAGCATTTCTATGAACTATTATCAAAAGTTGGTATAGAACATGGTATTTCAGATATTACCAGATTGAAAATTGGTCATAGCCTTTTTTGAAACATGATCATCGCATACCTAACTTACGTAAAGAATGCTTTGATCTACTGCACTTCTTTAGAGTGTTTTTAATATAGATACTGATTACCTGTCAACTTACACATCAACATATTAATTATTAGACTATGAGTTGGTAATTTTGACTCACCTCATATTTCTTGATTTTTCTGCAGACCTGGTTTCGTCACTTTTGCACGACATTGTCGATGCTTCCAACTGTCATTTTGCGGCTGTCCATCCTGTAAAGCTGATTTCTGCTCCCTTTGCTGGCTGATCGATGAACTTCCAAATCAATTTTTTTTTCTCCAGCAATTCCAAAATTCATTGTTTTCTTTTTATTCTTGTAGATGTAAATTTTCTCCGAAATTATTAGTTCCTTAGATTTTTCTAACTGTATTAGTAATTTGGCCTTAGTTTCCATTCTATGTTTTTCTGACCATGCATGTGCAGCTATTGCAGATTTTTCTATTTCTCCATTTTTAACATTTCTAAGATGTTCTTTCAATCTTGTATTTAAGTTTCTTTTTGTTTTCCTATGTATATTTTTTCACGTTCTTTACAATCAATTTGATAAATCCCTGATATGTCGCCTTCTTCAATTTTTTTCATTTTCGTTATTTTTGATTAAATTATTCAAACTATAATAATGTTTCGGTGCTAATTTAATATTAAATTTGCTGAATTTTTTTAAACATTAAATTAGCGCCGATAATTATTACACTTTGAAGAAATTAATCAAAACCAACAAAAATGAAAAGATTGAAAAAGGTAATAAATCAGGGATTTATCAATTTCATTGCAAAGATTGTAAAAAAACTATACATAGAAAAATATAGAGAGGAAGAACAGGGACAGAGGCTAATTGGGATTTCCAGACCTTTGATCTGATCAAAAACCCTGATGGAACTGATATTTAACCTCTGACAATGAGGTGAATTTCGGTGAAATCCGGATGGTCTAATTTAGCCAAATCCACTCCTCACCTCCAAGTTGGGGCCCCTCGGGACCTTCTTAACCCATTCACTTCAGGTTTACATGATCAATGCATTTTCCCAGAAATCGGATTTAAATACCGTAAATTACATTGTCTATTTTCGGTTATTCAAAACAAACAGAAGATAACGGTACTTGTGTTCACAGTAAAGGTGAAAGCAAAGACACATTCCTCTACTATTCATAAATTTTACAAAAGATTACCCTGCCAAGAACTGTACAAAAATTGCAAAATAAGTAACAGCAGAGTGGAGTGAATGTACCTCATCATTTGAGTTGAAGGTCGTTTAACTGCCAGTGAGTCTACATCGTCTTTTGAGGCGAATGTGTTAACATCTAGTAAGATGCAAAAGAGAGAGTGGGGTATGGAAAGAAACGGGAAGCTACCACACACACACACACACACATATATATATATCTTGTACAGCTTGCGTCTTTCCAATTATCACCCCATTTGGATATCCGGGAGATGGATACTGTGGAAGGAGACATCATGCAGTCAATACATCAGAAGAGAAGAATACTAAGGATTGGAGCCTGGAATGTGAGAATTTTTGTGCAAACCAGAAAGCTGAAAATTTTGAAGGAAGGAATGAGAAGAAACAGAGTAGATGTGATGGAAATATCAGAAGTGGGGTGGGAACAAAGTGGTGAATTAGTGAGTGATGAATTTAGAATGTTTTATTTCAGTGGTGATTCTAAAGGAAATCATGGTGTCGGTGTAGTATTAGGACAACGTGTGAAATAAAAAGTGATATCAGTGCGTTATGTGGATAATCGGTTGATAATGGTGAGGTTATAAGGGAAAAAAGTCGGCTTGATGATAGTGCAATTTTACATGCCCTTAGTGGGTTTGCAGATGAAGAAATGGAGGAAAGATATGACAAAATACAAGAGATCATTGAGAAAGAGAAGAAGGGGGCAGGTGTTATCCTAATGGGCGACTGGAATGCTGTAGCTGGAGAAGGACAAGATGGAAGTGCAGTTGGAAGATATGGATTAGGAGAAAGGAATGAGAGAGGTGAGTCACTGGTGAGTTTCTGTAAAAGGAAGTCAATGGAAATTGGAAATGCAATGTTTCAGAAGCATAAAAGAAGAAGATACATGTGGATAAGCTTTATGGACAACAAACAATACCAGATCGACTACATACTAAATACAGAAAATATTCCGAAATTGCTTTAAAAATGTAAAGACCCTACCTGGAGCAGATATCAATTTAGACCAACACTTACTGATAGGAAAAGTAGATGTTTGCCTGAAGAAGATAAGAGGAAGACAGGCAACAAAGAAGTTTGACTTGGAGAAACTTAAAACTGAAGAGGGAAGGAGAAAATTCCAACAAAATTTTCATGAGAAAGCCTCTATCTTGGAAATCTCATATGGCAATACCAAGGGACACTGGAGTCATTTGAAAACCTCTATATGTATATATATATATATATATACAGCTGCAGAGGAAACAATAGGATACAAAGAGAGCAAGAATATTAAGAATCTTGGGTCACAGAAAAAATGTTAGAGAAGTTGGAAGAAAGAAGAAAATGGAAAAATAGCAATACAGAAAAGCCAAAAGAAACTACAAGAATCTAAGTAAGGAACTTAGAAGAGGAACTGACAAGGTGAAGGACAAAAGGATGAAGCAGAAATGTGCAAAATTAGAGATTCTGCAGAGGAAAGGGAAATATGATTTAATGTACCAGAAAGTTAAATGTTTGGACTATGGAAAGAAGAGCAGGAAAACTGTGTGGCTGATTGAGGACGAAAATAATGAAGAAATAACAGATAAATAGGGAATTATGAATACGTGGGAGAAATATGCAGACGAGCTATATGAGACAACAAATTGTCCGGCTAACTTGTATATAGAAAATGAAGAAAACATATCAGAAGATGAAAAAGGATTTTCAATTCTGAAGGAAGAAGTTGAACTACAATCAAGGAAATGAAAAATAGGAAAGCAACAGGCATAGATGGAATCCCATTGAATTAATTAAATGCTTCAGTGAAGGAAAGAAGGAAATTCTGCTTTTATGCAACAAGATATATAAAGAAGGTGAAAGGCCCAAAGAATTTACTGAGACAGTGTTAATATGAATACCGAAGAAAAATAATACGAAGAAATGTAAGGAGTTCAGGACTATTAGCTTGATATCAGACTCTGCAAAGATTCTCCTGCATATACTGAATTGGCGTTTACGTTCTATGATGGAAAGCGAATTGGAAGAAGGGATTCAGGAAGAGGAAGGGTACAAGAGATGCAATTGGATTGATACGAACAATAGGAAAAAGATATATAGAAAGAGATATGAAAGTTTATGCAGTGTTTATTGACCTAGAAAAGGCCTTTGACAGAATGAATTGGAATAAACTCATGAGGATCTTGAAGAAAATTGGCGCCAACTGGAAGGAGGGTAGGCTCATAAGTAATCTTTATATGAAACAGCGAATAAAAAAGTGAAGGTAGGAGAATAAATGTCAGAGGGAAGAGAAATTGGTAGGGGGTACGAAGAATGTCCTCTATCACCTACTCTTTTCAACATCTATCTGAAAGACCTAAAGAACTGCTTCAGGAATACAGGAGGCGTTAAAATGCGAGGAAGAAGAATTAAGTGCATAAGATTTGCTGATGATATGGCTTTCCTAGCAGAAGATGCATTGACACTGATGAACATGCTGATGGAGCTAAATGACAAGTGCAAGGATTATTTGATGAAGATAAATATAAATAAGACGAAGGTCATGATTATATGAAGGAAACCAAGGAAGATAAACATGAGGATTAAAGATGAGGCCATTGAGCAAGTGGAGAGCTTCAAATACTTTGGTTGTACTATCAGTAGTAACATGATCTGCGGTCAAGAAGTAAAGCAGAGGATAGCAATGGCAAAAGAAGCTTTTAACAAGATAAGTATTTTCTGCGGATCTTTGGCAAAAGAATTACGGAAGAGGCTAGTGAAGTGCTTTGTTTGGAATGTAGCATTGTATGGTGCAGATACTTGGACATTACGCCACAATGAGGAAAAGTGACAGGAAGCTTTTGAAATGTGATTATGGAGAAGGACGGAATGTATCAAATGGACAGACAAAATAAAAAATAAAAATGTGCTAAACAGAGTGGGCAAAGGAAAAAAATGCCGGAACTCATAAAAAAGAGGAGGAAAAAAAAGGATTTGAATTGGCCACTGGATAAGAATAATTCTCTGATATGGATGCCCTAGAAGGACTGGTAAACGGAAAGAAAGAACGTGAGAGGCAGAAAAGAAAAATCACATCACATGATAGACAATATTAAAATAAATGGTTTGTATGTGGATACAAAAAGGCAAGCTGAGCTAAGGCAAGAGTGGCGGTTGTTGAATTTGCAGTGTGGAAAATCTGCTCTTAGGCAGAAACACTCTATATGTATAGGAAAAACAAAAAGGAACTTATAAATACAATATGAAAAGAACAGTTTTTGATTTAGAAATGATTAATATGCAGACAGAAATAGGAAAACTCAGCAATAGTCAGATGGTAAGTAAGACACCGAATTCAAAAAATAAGGCCACATTATTATTAAAACAGTTTAAGAAAAATATAAAGAACTCATATTTGGGAGAAAATTTACATCTGTAAGAATTAAAAAGAAAAACATGAATTTTGAAAGTCCGGGAAGACGAAAAAAACATTGATTTGGAAGTTCATCGGTCAGTCACAGAGCGAGCAGAAATCAAATTACAGGATGTACAACAGGAAACAAACAGTTGGAAGGATTGACAATGTCGCATAAAAGTGGTGAACAAAGTTTTGCAGAAAAATCAAGAAATATGAGGTGAGTCAAAATAACCAACTCATAATAATTAAAAGAAACCTCATAGTGTTATTTCCCACATATTTTAAATGAATTAAATTATTAATTAATATTAAGAAGTTAAAGCTATTACTAGGACTAAAATTTATTGTACAGTATGCAACAAAAAGAATGGGCCAACTTTTAATCTCGAATATTTTTAGTTCTAACGTACGATTTACACGAGTTAACTAATTTCACAGTAGAGCTACAATACGTTTCCCTTCTCCCTTTGAAGAGCATTCTATCAAGTACAATTAGCCAGCGAACGATTAGCTCAGTGCTTAGTGGCTTGATTCGTATGCAATTCCCGATGGGGTTAAATTTTTTAATTGTTACAAATGTTTTCTATTTTATTCTGTTTGTCCATTGTTAAAGAAAAATCGTACTAACAATTTGGAAGTATTACTATTTTATTATTTATCTATTTATTTATAAACAGGTTTACAATTTAATAAAACAACTTCCTGGGCCTAAAGTTTTTTTTAATTTTTATCTTCTCTCTCCATTCTTCTCCATCTTCACATTTCCAATTCTTAGATCATCCATCCATTTAAACCTCTCTTTCCTTTCCCAGGTGGAATCCATCCCAAAGCTTGTCTTAGTAATCTTTTCTCTGGTATCCTATGTGTATGAGCATACTATTATAGTTGTCTGTATCTCACAAAATTTAATATTGGATTTTGGACTTTCATGTGTGTCTGATGATTGTATTTATGATTTTATTTTCCAATTTAGAATGACGTCTAGTTGAGCATCTAAAATAATCCATTACAGTAGACATAAGCTTTAAACTCAAATTTGTATTCAACTGTCAAGTTTCTGCACCGTATGTTAGCGTGCTTCGAATTATGAATTTATAAATTTATAATTTGGTATTTATTGTTATCCCACAAACTCCGTTTAACATTGTTATTACTGATCTGCCCCTTTGAATTCTATATTTTATGTTCATTTTCTTGGGTACATTTTGAGTTAATATTGACCCCCAGGTAGTTACATTCTTCACATCCTTTGATAATCCCATTATTTTTATTTTTATTATTATTATTATTATTATTATTATTATTATTATTATTATTAGTATTATTATTATAGACGATTGACAGTAATAATAATAATAATAATAATATAATAATAATAATAATAAATAATAATAATACTTACTTACTTACTCACTGGCACTATCGAACCCGTAGGTTCATGGCCGCACGGACATAAGCTCTCCATACATCCCTATCCTGAGCTAATGCTTTCCAATCATTCCCTGTATAATCTACTTCACTCAAATCATAGTTAATGTTATTCTCCCACCTCATCCTTGGTCTACCAACTGGGCGTTTTCCCTCTGGCTTTCCTACAAGAAGCTTCCATGCAAGTCTTTCATTCCCCATACGTGCAACATGTCCTGCCCATCGCAGTCTACGAGACTTAACTGTTCTTATTATATCTGGCTTCCTATAAAGACCATGTAGTTCATTTTATGTAGTCTTCTCCATTCACCTGTCTGTTCATCTCTCTTTGGTCCAAACATTTTCCTAAGTACTTTATTCTCAAATACTTGTAATCTCCTTTCCTCCCTTAAAGTAAGAGTCCACGTTTCGCACCTATAATAATAATAATAATAATAATAATAATAATAATAATAATAATAATAATAATAATAATAATAATAATAATAGCAATAATAATAATAATAATAATATTAATAGCAAAAATAATAATTATTACTATTATTATTAATGTCCATCATCTGTGGGCTATTATAATGCTGGACTTGACATATATAAACTAAATAATTTATTTGGAGGGTGAACTTTTCCTCACTAATACGTCATAAATAAATAAACAAATGTATGAAGCTATATTATCTTATTACGTAAATTATAGCATTATTATTAAAACGTGGTACTGTACACACAATTAAATTTATACCGATATCTAAGTAGTGTTTTATAGAGTTTACGAAGGCATGAATATTACTTAATATAGTGTAAAATGGACATAGATTACGCGGAAGGAATTTTGCGAAAATAACAAATTAATAAAGAAAACAATTGTCTAGGGATTCGAACCCTGGCTCTCGTATATACTTTATCTTTTGTAATTGGTTTAAAGATCTACGCTACTCAAATGTCAGATATAATTGCCTAATCTTGTTTGTCTTGTTTACTGTTATACTATGAACGAGAGTTGAACTTTATTTAAATGTCGGAATTTGAGTAATATTGCATTTGTCGAACATTCGTAAATATCTAGAAACATGTATCCTTCACTGTTATTTAACTATTTAAGGCGATTAAAACCAAATACAGCTTATTTAAAGCATTTAACAATGCGTTACCACGTGAACCACAGCTTTAGGTTTTCGAGCATGCGCAGTGGTCCATAACAGGGACTCTGCTTTTTGAAGCAGCTCATTCTTTTTGTTGTTAATGTACATAACTAAAACTATTATAATTAACGGTAAAGTGAAAACTTACGTCTGAACGGAGAATTGAACCCCAAACCTTCAGCAAACTTGCTGAGGCTTTAACCACTGAGCTAAATTGAACTTTTGGTTTAAAACTTGATAAATGTAACATCACATTTTTTCAATTAAAACATTCGCGCATCCAATTGTACGGTCGATCCATCAGGTTTTTTCAAATGTAATTGGATTAATTTTATTGAATTGCCTTTTTACGTACGTGATTGGTAGTATTTAGTTGCTAATTTACTCAAGAGGTGGCACCAATATACAATTCAGAAGTTCTATTAAAATAATTTGGTATCTCAAAGTAAAATTCCTTCAAACTATTTCCCTTAACAAATCTAAATTTTCCTGTAAAAAGTTAATATCTCCAATATTTAATTCTGTATTTATGCCCAAATGAAAGTATCTATTAATTTCATATTTTTGTAGTTAATCTAAAGGTGATATTATATATAAGCTGCATTTCAGTTAGGAGAAAGCTGTATATGATTTAGAAGTTGCTATTTTTTTTACATTTCCTGTAAAATAACAGAAGGTGGAGAAATTGAGTTTTGAAAGTTAGCTTCTGTTATAAAATATAAATTTTGATGAAATCTAATTTAGTGGGTTTCACTTGTAAGGCGGCGTTTATGCTTTGTCAGTATTGCTTGTACATGGGGCAGTGGTTTGTGTTATATTTGTGGGCTGTCTTATACGATGTGAAAAATTGAATCGAGATAAATAAAATCCGAAGAGGATTTTTATGACATGGTAGCATTTCACATAGTCGTTTGAAATGTATTTTCTATTTTTCGAGCTACAATCTAACATATTTGTTAATTATTGTAATGTTACATTTTCAGGAGGACTACAATGAAGAAAATCTTGTTGGAATGTACAGTCCAAATCAGTGTTCACACACAGGAAACGAAGATTTGTCCTGTAAAGCTTTCAAATGTTCTGTTTGTAATAAGTTATTTACTCGGAAGGCCAATCTTAATAGACATTTACTTTTACATAACAATGAGAAACCATTCAAATGTGCCATTTGTAATAATTCATTTTCTCAGAAGTGTACTCTTAATGCACATTTACTTGTACATAGTAGCAGAAATCATTCAAATGTCCATTTTGTAATAGGTCATTCACTTGGAGATCCTATCTTAATAGACATTTACTTGTACACAGTAACGAGAAACCATTCAAATGTTCAATTTGTAGTAAATCATTTTCTCAGAAAACCCATCTTAATACACATTTACTTTTGCATGGTAATGAAAAACCGTTTAAAATGTGTAATTTGTAATAAGTCATTTGTTCAGAAGTTCTATTTAACACACATTTACTGTTGCATAGTGATGAGAAGCCATTCAAATGTACAATTTGCAATAAGTCTTTCGTTCAGAAATTCTATTTTAATGCACATTTACTTGTGCATAGTAATGAGACACAATTCAAATGTTCTGTTTGTAATAAGTCATTTTGTTCGAGAGAGTCATCTTAAAACACATTTGCTATCGCATAGTAATGACAAACCATTTAAATGTTCTGTTTGTATAAAGTCATTTGCTCAAAAGTGTCATCTTAAGAAACACATACGCGTAAATCATAATTAGAAACCAAATCTTTTGTTTCTAATCGGTAACTTTCCTACTAACCCATTTTTATAAGACAATTACTTAGAAATAATGAGTAGGGTTTGGATGCTAAATGTTGCATCTATTAAAAAATCTATTTTCTTAAGGATAGTTTAAGATATGTCTTTTGAAGCATAAAATGAAGCACAATAAACTGAATTTGTTTACCCCTACTACTAAATCACCACTGTAACTATAACTCTTCTCACTATTGCATTTACATATTTTCGCTCGTGTCTTCTAATAGCTCATTACAGCTCTTCCGAAATGCCGGTCTTTAACTTCCTACTGTAATACAACTTCAATTCTTCACCGGAAGACTCGCCGCGATGTACACTTAGCAACAAGAAGAATAAGCCGCCTCAAAAAGCAGAGTCCCTGTTACGGCCCAATGCGCGTGCTCGAAAAGCTAAAGCTATGGTTCACGACGTAACTCATTGT
This sequence comes from Diploptera punctata, assembly GCA_030220185.1. NCBI lineage: Eukaryota > Metazoa > Arthropoda > Insecta > Blattodea > Blaberidae > Diploptera > Diploptera punctata. The sequence goes on along the minus strand of JASPKZ010002177.1, from coordinate 46,442 downwards.
TAAATGTTTTACATACGCTGTATTTGGTTTTAATCGTCTTAAATAGTTAAAGAAAAGTGAATAAGACATGTTTCTAGATATTTACGAGTGTTCGACAAATGTGTCATATTACTCAAATTGCGACATTTTTAATAAAGTTCAACTCTCGTTCATAGTGTAAAAGTAAACAAGACAACTAGCATACGACGTTCGAGTAGCGTAGATCGTTAAACCACTTACAAAAAGATTAATTATATATGAGAGCCAGGGTTCTTTTATTCACCTGTATTTTCGCAAAATATATCCTGTAATATTTACTTCCTGCCACGTAATCTACGTCCATTTTACACTATATTAAATAATATTCCTGCTTTCGTAAACTCTGTGACACTATTTAGCTAGTGGTATAAATTTTTGTTACGTTTACAGCACCACGTTTTAATAACAACGCTATAAATGTATGTAATAAAATACATATAGCTTCCTATATTTATGTGTTTATTTATTTATTACGTATTAGCGAGGAAAAAGTTTCAGCCTTCAATTAAAATATTTACTTTATATATGTCAAGACCAGCATAATAATAGCCCATAGATGATGGATAATAATAAATATAATAATAATAATATAATAATAATAATAATATATAATAATAATAATAATAATAATAATAATAATAATAATAATCCATCATCTCTAATAATAATAATAATAATACTAATAATAATAATGATAATAATAATAATGATAATAATAATAATGATAATGATGATGATGATATTGATAATAATAATAATAATAATAATCATAATCATAATAATAATAAACATTATGGCTAATGTTTATGTATTCAATGAATTAGCAGATATGCATTATGTTTATGGGAGTCAAGAGGAAATGTGTATGTAGCTGCACAAATTGTACAAACAAAGATATCCTGGCAGACATCGTCTTCAATCAACATTCCGAACTATCCACCGCTGTCTAGGGGAAAATTGGAGCCCTGATGGTTCATAAACCGGATTTCGAACTCGTCGTAGCCTGGATTTCGAAGAAGAGGTGCTCGACAGAATTCGAGAGAATCCTTCTACCAGTACACGAGCAATTGCACGTGCCATGGGTACAAACTACGTCAGCGTGTGGCAGATCTTCCACTTTTTGAAGGTAAAGTGCTCGACACCGTTAGACTTCGGACCTACGCGCAGTTTTGTAACTGGGTCTCTGAACTGCTGGTTGAACAGCCTAATTTCTTTTCAAAGTGCTTTTCACCGACGAGGCTATTTTACTAGGGAAGGAGTTTCACTAAGCCCGAGGAATAGCCATATTTTGGAACATGAACATCCATTTGTCATTATAGAGAGAGGCTATCAACACAGGTTCGCTGTTAACATATGGGCGGGTATAATTTCCAATTACATAATCGGTCCCTATATTCTGCCTCCACGGTTGAATGGTCATGTGTACACGCAGTTTTTGATACACGTGCTTCATGCATTCCTGGAAGAAGTCCATCCTGATATCCGACGTCAGATATGGATTCAGCACGACAGTGCTCCTTCTCACTTAGACAGGAATGTAAGTAACCATCTGGATAATGTCTTCCTGGGCGTTGGGTTGATCAAGGCGGTCTTATAGCGTGGCCTCCACGTTCACTGATCTCACTCCTCCAGATATCTTCTGAAGAGCCTCGTGTATCAGACTCCAGTCGACTGAGATGAGGAGTTACTGGCGAGAAGTTTGGTTTCCTGTGACGAAATCAGAAATACTCCACGAATCTTAGAAGAAGTGCGAGCATCATTTCTGCGCAGATGCAATTTGTGCTTACTCCATCAAGGGCAACATTTTGGACAATACTATGATCTGTTTTTTAAGCAAACATGAATAAATAGAATCAATTTTTCTGTATTTTTAAATCATGCCTCCTTTACTAAGTGTACTGTAATTATAATAAAACAAGTTGTTTTCATTTATTATTAATATTCCTGAATGTTAATATCTTTATTGTAAAATGAGGTATGAATAACGAATTTGATTCCTTTATTATTCTTCCACTGTCAAGTCAAATATTAGTTGATCTTAATAATTTAATTAATAATTTATTTTTATATATTTTCCTTCATGTTTATACTAAGTTTCGCGTCATAAGATTTGGTGCTACATTCATACAGTATTATTTTAACCTGGAGTAATGGTTACGCTAATGAATAAATAACCTTGATATTTCGTCCGTCTGAACCATGCGATTTTCACTTACGAATACTTACTGTAGTTCCTAGTGTGCTATACAGTATTCCTTCTTTTACACTTACTCACTGGCACTATCGAACCCGTAGGTTCATGTCCGCGCGGACGTAAGCTCTCTATACATCCCTATCCTGAACTAATGCTTTTCAATCATTCCCTGTACAATCTACTTCCCTCAAATCATACTTAATGTTATTCTCCCTCCTATTTCTTGGTCTACCAACTGGGCGTATTCCCTCTGGTTTTCCTACAAGAAGCTTCCATGCACCTCTTTCATTCCCCATACGTGCCACATGTCTTGCCCATTGCAGTCTACGAGACTTAACTGTTCTTATTATATCTGGCTTCCTATAAAGACCATGTAGTTCATTGTTATGTAGTCTTCTCCATTCACCTGTCTGTTCATCTCTCTTTGGTCCAAAAATTCCCCTAAGTACTTTATTTTCAAATATTCGTAATCTCCTTTCCTCCCTTAAAGTAAGAGTCCATGTTTCGCATCCATATAATATAACTGGTAGAAAAAAAGTTTTATATATTTTTAGTTTAACGTTTTTTGAAAGGAGTTGGGGCATAAAGTCTCTGTAATTAAGCATAATAGCATGCGTTTCAAGAATTGAGCATGTGTTTAATTTATTTGTGCATCTCATTCCTGTTTGTGTATATTGTTCGTAGGTATTTGAATTCAGCCACTTCCTCAAAATTTCCCTCATTTGTCATTAGCTGTCCATTTCCATTATATAATGAATTTCTACGTGTGACCATATATTTAGTTTTATTGATATTTACTTCCAGTCCTAATTTCTTAGTGTTACTCAATGGCACAGAATATTGTTGTTTATTATTTTCGCGCATCATACTAAAATAAATGCTACAGTATTTTGTACCAAATTTCCTAACATCTTACACAAGAAAGAAAGAAACACAAAAAAAGTAAAAATAAAAGATCAGCACGTCTGAGGTATGAATCTTGAATGTAACTTTCCGGACGGAGGATATTTCATACCTGGCATGTTACCACTGAGCTAAATAGTCGCAGCAAGTCAACCCGCAAATAAAGGCTGTACTTTGTAACAGCTTATCAACGAAGTCTTCGAAATATTATCAGTGGCCTATTGGCTCCTAACACATTTTGTGTTATAACGTGCAAACTTTAGACTACAAGTTGCATATCTCAAATTGTTTATCTAAGACTCCTCTACAATACCTGAAAGTTTGTCGGTGTTATTCATTAATACCTTGTATATATAAATTACATAAAATTAATATTATTTAACTCAAGCACAAATATCCATCCATAGTATATTCTGCCCGAAGGCAGGTCCTTCACTGCAATCATAGCATTTTCATGCTATGCTTGCAGCTTTACTAGGGAATTGTGTAGGTGTGGTAGCTTCCCGTTGCTTTCCACACCGGTGAAGGATGATGATGATAATGATAATGGTAAGGATGATGGCCATATGATTTCGGGGACCGTTTGGGCCTTAAAGTTTTCCTGACATTTGTCTTACAGGTGAGGAAAAACCCGATAAAAACCTCACCCAGAAAAACTGCCCCGACCGGGGATCGAACCCGGGCCCGCTGCGTGACAAGGCAGCACGCTACCTCGAGACCACAGCACATATATATAAACACGAAAATATAATACTTTGCTTATGACAAATATTACAGAAAGAAGATTATTCTTTTTTTCTAAATTTAATGGCAAGGCATCAAACTGTTATTATTATGTTTATAGTAGGGTTATGACACTGTCATAAAATCTCGAGCAATGGACTCCATATAAGATCTTAATGAGGTAAATGAGAGAGTGGACTTCCAAATAACAAAAATTTAAGTCATCTTTCCATTGTTTCATTCTGCATAAATACATCTAAGAGCTTAGTAAAAAACACAAGTAAATAGTATGTCACAATGTAGAAATAATCCGCAAATATGAATTAAGTTACTCTAAATATTAATAAAATTTTATATTTCAAATAAAAAATAGGTGTGAGATACTATATATATATACAGAGTGTAAATTAATTATACCGCACAAATTTAATTGCTTAGAGAGGGGTATTGTACAAGTAATTTCAAATAGGCAACCAATGTTCTATGGGGGGAAATTGGCTAATTATAGGGAATCAAAGTATCATCATCATGAACAAATTCGTTTTAGGCCATGTGGCCTGTACGGTAAACCTAGCGAAGATGGTCTTGATCTTTCCACCGATGTTTTGGTCTTCCTTGGTCCCTATGTCCAGTTGGGGTATATTGGAATGCCAATTTTGGAAGTCTATTTCTTGCCATTCTCCTCAGATGATTTTTCCATTCTTGTTGGTATCTCTGTATATCTGCATTTAAACTTGTTACTCCAAGTTTCCTCCAAGTTTTCCTCTGATAATAGTGTTCCTTTGGTGATCCAGTCTATTAACTCCTAACAATGATCGTAAGAAGCGCATTTGGCTTACTTGAAATTTATGAGAGTTTCTTTTATTTAAAATCCAAATTTCACTTCCGTATTTTAGAGCAGCTTTTGATGTGATGTTATGTAATCTTAGTTTTGTCTCTGTGCTCATCTGTTTACCAAAATGTCTTCGTATTACCCCATTCATTTTATTATATTTTTGTAATTTTGAATCAATGTCACAGTAATCGAAAATTAGTAAAGATAAATCAATAGGAGAGCAAAGTAGGAGAGAAAATTATACTAGATTAACTTCAGATCTTGGTAATAATTCCGAGATCCTGATTGTTAATAACTCATCAACAACGTTTATGAATATTGGGTTATCAAAATCCTTAAAATTTCGAACTTAGCACATGATTGCACGCCACTGCACTGGTTAAAGTAGCATCGGTACAATGAGAGCCTTAGCTCAGAGTGAAACACGCAGAATCTGTGTAGTTAACCTGTGGCTTAATGGTTAAAGCGACGGATTTGTGTTCGAATACTGATGGTTCAAATCATGGCAAGCCACTTTTTTCTTCTTGTTCTTTTTTCTTGCGTGTGTACTGTGATATATTGACACTGAAATTTGTTCAGTATAGGCATGCGTAAAATACCTATTCCCATATTGGTTATTACATTAACATCTGATTTCAAGTTACTTCAGTTACTTCAGTATCAGTTGCATGACATGAAAGCATCATGGAACAAATGTACAGTTATGCTGAACTTTCAACACTTTTATAATTCATATTGAAGCACCGTTGAGGTTACGTAATTATAAAATCGGTACCTGGTAAGTCAGTGGTCCTCAACTAAATTATTAAACTTCATTAAGTAGTTCCAATATGAGACCTTTTAGAAACAATGTTTTTGAAAGATCTCCATATTGGAAATACTTAAAACATTGTTTTTAAAAGGTCTCATATTGGAACTACTTAATGAAGTTGAATAATTTAGTTGAGGACGACTGACTTACAAAATACCAATTTTATATTTAAGATCTTATGCTGAATTTCCCGAAATGCATGTGATTTATGGTGCAGCACAAGGTAATGGCGCAAGAGCTGCTGTCATGTATGCGGAACGGTATCCGAATGGACGACATCCTCTCCGATCAACCTTAGAGCCTATTGATAGGCCTTTGCGAGAGCATGGGACTTTGAAGATAAAGAGAGTAGATGCCGGTGAAAGACGTACGCGCCGCACTGCAGAGTTCGAAGTAAATGTTCTTCATAGGGTGGAAGATGATCCTTCTAATAGTACTCGTGCTGTTCCACGTGCAATGGGCATGAACCATCAAAGGGTATGGGAAGCCCTGCACGAAGACCAGCGCTATCCCTTTCATCTGCAAACATACAAGCATTACAGCCAGTGTACGTCGCTCAACGAGTACAATTTTTTAATTGGGCTTTGTTGCTGCCACCGCACTTCTTTTCCTAGGTTATTATTAATTGGTGAGGCAATATTTAATACGGATGGGGTGGTTTTGAACTGAAAGAACAATATTGTGTGGGATTATGAAAATCCTCATGCCATCTTCGAGAGAGGTCATCAGCAGAGATTTTCGGTGAACATATGAGTAGGCGTAATTTCTGACACATCATTGGTCCCTACCTTCTTCCCCAGATATTATTTGTGTAATTTATAAGACTTTTTAGAGATTGCTAGAATAAGTTCCTCTTCACATCAGGCTCCTCCCCATTTCTGCCGGAATGTGCGGAATCATTGGATGAAATGTATCTTGGCCGTTGGATATAGGAGGTAGTACATCTGTAGTGTGGCCACCTCACTCTCCAGATCTCTGGCCCCTTGACTCTTTTTGTGGGGACACCTGAAAACATTAGTCTATGCGACCCTTGTTGATAGAGATGAACTGTTAGTTGCACGCATAATCACAGCATGTGATTTAATCTGCGAGACACCTGTATCTTGAACGGGGTATGAGAATCCTTTAATATAGCCGATTTCGTCTGTGTTGTGAGAATGGAGGTGGCCAATTTGAACATTTTCTTCTAATGAGTCTGCAGGTGCTTTACTTTTTTTCTGGTTTTACTCAAATGTATTTATTTTTATTTCGCAATAACGTTATGAATGTCATGTGTACATACACTAACCCTCATGTTATTACTCTTGTGATAACTGCACTATCATCATCTAACTACATAAGTACTACACAGAACAATTACACATTTTATTGCGAAACTTATGCTACTCTACAATATGTGTATTACTATTACAACCTTTCAAACAATTGTCTGTACAATACGTACGTCGCTAGTTTCGTGACTCATGTACTTCGCCGACATTCCAATACCGTATTCTGTAAAGTAATGAATAATGATGAATGATAAACAAGAAGTAAATCCACATACGTAGCTAATTTACAGTACGTACATAATAGATGAAGAAATAAAAAAAATGTACACATACTGTAGGTAGTCTCGAACATGATGCATCAATCTTACATTTGCGTCGGTAGTCAGGACGCTATAATCACTGAGCTAAAGGCGCATATTTGTTGCAAGTTACATTCTCTGTGTCATATTATTTTCATTTTAATTTGAAATAATCAGTGACGTGCCAATCATTTTACAAATTGAATCATAACTTGGACATTTTTATTCATAAACCATTACCGGTAGTTCATTATCTCAAAATGCTTATAGCCTATAATACCCATCTATACGTATTTATTGTATCTTTAACTGTTTATAATTAGTATAGTGTATATCTATATTTGTCGAATATTTATTTGTGTGCTGATTGAGTGGAAGAGAGGGCCTTATGGCCTTAACTCTGCCAGAATAAATAAAGTATTATTATTATTATTAGTATATAAATTTGTGCGGTATAATTCATTTACACCCTGTATATATTCGATTTATATGTCAACATTTTTTAAAATTGAAAGTATTAAATCAATTCTTGCAAGTCATATATTTACCTTTAAAAACCACAAAGAAAGAATATGAAATCAAAATGTTAATTTGTTCACTTTGTCAACTATAATAATCCCAATTAAATGAGGAAGCTTCATTTATCATTTCATATTTATGTATATATAATAATTGAACGTGAATGATTTTAATAAATAGTATGTATGCTAATGAAATAGGAAGCGTTTTACTAATTTATTTTAAATTTCCAGCCATACGTAACTTGGGCCCCAAAAATTCCAACTCATCACTAAATCTAACTGTAAATAGTTTTTTCTTAAATTGTAAGAATTTATATCTTACATCTTACGATCTAGGCAGCAAACTTCATAACATGAAAATTAATAAAAACACTAAAACGGCAACAAAAACTTAATCACAAACATGAATAATAAGTAAATGAAACCATAGAAATTATAGAACATCCAAAGAAAAAAAATTTCATCATAAATATGTTGGGCAATTTAATAACATAATTAAAACTAATCTAAAACAAAACTACTTTATGTTCAACGACGAATTCTACACTAAAGAATATGGAATTCCGATAGGTAGTCCGACTTCAGGAATACTTTCAGAAATATTCCTGCATCATTTAGAAACTAAACATTTCGAAAATAATCATAGAACAATTCAACATCAAATTAATCACAAGACATGTCGATGACCTACTAATAATATACGGAAATGATAATTATATGGAAAAACAATATTAACAGAATTGAATAACATACACAAGAATATAAATTTCACAGAAGAACTAGAAAACAATAATTCCATTGAGTGTATAGATCTTACAATCACCAAAAGTGCAATTAACAACAATTTAGACATATACAGAAAACACACCATATATGCAAGATCTTAGATACCCTTTCCAAGTGAAAATGAGAACCTTCATCAACCTCATTAATATAATGCTCAAATTACCATTAAGTAAAACAATTATAATTAGAGAGAGGAATTATATGAAGAAAATTATGCCAAAATATGAAATCATAATAACAAAATATGAAAAGTATGAAAATTAGGACACAAAAATATTATGAAGCTACTATTTTTTAACTTTTTACGTATATTTATATACACAAGCCCTGTATAAATTATGGGTATACATAGCAGCACACAAATGAGACAAGAATACCTTTTTTGTAGCTAAAGAAATCAAGAGTTTCACTGTATTTCCATTTTAATTAATTTTTCATTACTTCTGACTCAATATAAAATATCATTTAATGTAATAAATTTGGGAATTTTTAACATTATGAGGTTTTATTGATTCTCAATAAAATATCATGTTCATGATTTAAAGCAATTTTAATGGCTCACATTGAAGTATATTGTGTGAGGAATCACACTAACAAGCCGGAAGATCGTGGGTTTGAGTATCAATGGGGTCAGGTTTTTAGCTGGACCAAACCTTCTGGCGGCATCATAGCCCTAGAGTCTACTCAGCTCTTAATTTAAATGAGTACCAGACGCATGTTCTGGGGCAAAGGGGCCGTCACGCAGGACTAAGAACCCAGTGGACATCCCTTGGAGATTGTCTAGAAATGTGGAAGTCTCAACATCCATCTACCCCAAGGGCCTCCCAAGCCTGTAGTTTGACATTTTAGTTCAATAAATTAATACTGGGTTTATATAAAACGCGATCAATTAATGTATCTAATGATATTTAATTACAAAATACAAACATAAATAAAAAACAAAACATAGTAACTGTAGTAACTTGCTTCCATCGAATATACGACTGACAAAATTTAGTGTAGGTGCAGTTTGGATGACTTCTATTTACCTTGCATAAAGATAATGAATTCCAGTATATATAAATGTCACAATAACATGAAATTGGATGAATCAAAACACACGTAGACCAAGTCATAACTAACTAACTCACTGGCACGATCAAACCCGTAGGTTCATGGCCGCACGGACATAAGCTCTCGATACATCCCTATCCTGAGTCAATGTTTTCTAATCATCCCCTCTATAATCTAATTCCCTCAAATCATGATTAATGTTATTCTCCGACTTCATTCTTGGTCTACCAACTGGGTATTTTCCCTCTGGTTTTCCTACAAGAAGCTTCCATGCATGTCTTTCATTCCCCCATTCGTGCCACATGTCCTGCCCATCGCAGTAGACCAAGTACTGAATGTCATATTTGGAGAAACAAGATGTTAAAATAAATGAATCCACAAATAATTCTAGGGAGTATTTCAACTCTCTCTTTGCAATTACAATTTTTTTAATCCTATAGGCCTATATTACACATGTAAACATAGTGAAATGTAGTTAGAATTATTTTAACATTAGTTTTTCCATGAAATTTGCCCGAGCACAGTATGGTTTACTTGTGCTTTGAATAATCAAATTATCAATTCTGTTCGTTATACACAGTTAGGAGCTTATTATATATTTTTTAATGCCTGTCTGTCAGAATTATTTTTTACGATCAAAAAGTATGCTCCACACGAGCAATCATGTACTGCAATATATACGATAGTTTGATGTAAGTGAGAATAATATTGGCTTTACCTACAAGAACTTTACTAATTTCATAAACTCTGGAGCAAGACCTTATTTCACAGCACAACTTCAAATGTTTGCAGCAGCAGTCTTCCCTACATTTAAATACTGTAATCCATTCATAGAATAAGGACTGTCCTTAGGTAGCGAAAAGGAATAGGTTTCTACCTGAGAGAAAGAGTAGGTGGTTATTACTTTAACATTGTTGTTCTACTTATTCATGTTCTTGTCACAGATTAGCAAATCCCTGTTCTTGTTATGTAGTTTCGGACAAAAGCCTCCACTTGGTCATTGCAATGTCTCCTTTTTTCAATTATTTTCTTTTATCAAATCTATTTATCTTGCTTCAGATGTGATACTTAGGAATTTTCGCCTGTCTACCATATTACATTGTCAAAAAATTTCAAAACTACAGTCACTCCAAGAATTTTCGAACTAATTAGTAGACATTTTATTTTAAAAAATTAAAGTTTAAAAATATGAAGGAATATTAAATTTTTACTGAAATATGAACATTTTGCCAAAATATTATGAAATATGAAAAAATATGAAGGTCTTATTTCATTCTACATATCATAAAATGTAAAGATACTTTGTCTCAGCGCTCTTTGACTAATAGTTTAAAACATGAAATTTCATAAAAATCCTCGCTCTAAATATAATAAAGAATTGAAATAGGGGGAACTCAGGATACTTGACCCAAGAAACTCTCTTTTATTTTTAGGAATATTTTAATGGGTTAAAAAAGTATACTAAATAGCATCGTTGCATACTATAATCATATCATCAGCATCCAGTTTCAACATAAATAAATTTCTCATTCTAAATGTGCAAAATTTTAATTTTTCCTTGTGTGTGCAAAAGGGCCAAGTATCCATCAAATTAGGGATACATGACCATCCATTTGGGATACTTGACCCATGTCTAATTAATTATTTTCAAATAATGGTAAAACAGATATGACATTACAGTGGTTACTAAGATAGTTGTAATTTTTAAGTGAAATGCATTTATTATACAACATGTCAGCTTATATAACATTAACAATTTGGTATGTCTATATAACTATTAAGCCTACTTAATGAGAAATTCAAACTGAAGTTTATAAAATTCTATTGATTTTTGTTATAAATTCAAGAGACTCCAGTCAAAAATTTAATTTGCTTTGGATTAACCTCGGGAACACTGTCATATTCTCGTCAGTTGAATCTTGAACCTGTATATTTCTGTAAACATTTCAGAACAAACTTCACTAACTTGGCCCACAAACCTCATAACATTTCACTATCACCCAATCATTTAATTTAGACTTGGAACTATTGCTTTATGACTTGTGTCTCATCGTTCATATCTAATTCCAAATCACTCTGAACAGGTTTCAGATCAGATTCAGAACTTCGTTTCAGAAGACCTACCAAATTACCATTTTCCTCTTTTTTTCTCCTTCCCTTTATGAAAAATAATTTTTTATGAACTTTTTCTTCAACTTTTCTCTTCCCTTCTTATATTTGGCCTGCCAAATCTTTTTATTATCACCTCACTATGATGGTTGTCCATTTATATAAAAGCGGGTGCCACGCGACAATGCTTAACATGCATAATTATTATAGTGGCGGTAGTCTGCTTCTTTGTATTTATTTATATATAACAAATATAACGATTGCGGGAAACAAAGTGAGCTACTGGATAACCATCATAGTGAGGCGATAATATATATCCACAAAGTATTCTCATTAATGTCATTTTGTTTTTTGTTGCAATTGTATTTAGGGCACCAGTAACTAAAACTTTATTGACTGGCTCTATCATATTTTCTTTGGGGTGGACTCCCTGGGTTTGGCATTCTCTTTACTTTTGTGGAGATGTGGTATCTGGAATCTAAAACTTACAATGTAGTATTTATTTACATATATCAAATATGGGTCAAGTATTCCTGTCAAACATGGGTCAAGTATCCCTGCACTGAGTTCATACACATAATCCAATATTTCACTGTATCTACTATAAAACACGTAGGTGGCATTGTGTGTAAATAAAGCCAGATACATTACTAATAACAAGAAATAATACTAAGTTTCTTACCTCGAAGTAAACAAATGTAGACTGATAAAAATTCAATCACTCAAAATTTACTTATGACAGTACAAAACACATTTTTTCCCTTCCTTCATTAATCTCAGTAAACAATGTAATTTATTTCTAAGGAAATGAGAGAGGGTACCAAGGGCTTACAGTGGTAGAAACACTATGTATCCAAAATACTCCTACTATGAGAAAGGGGCCTTGGGTGAAGTATCCTAAGTTCCCCCTACATAAAATCATTGGCAATTGAAATTAACAAATTAATAAAAATCAAAAAAGGAAATGTGAATTAATGAACACAACTAAAATGAAGAAAGAAACAAATGAAAACAAATCAAAATGGGTAACCCTTACATATACAGGAAACAAAACAATAAAATGACCAAAACAATAAAAAATACATGACAATAATGTAAAAATAGCACACAAAACTAATAAAAAATTAAACATGATACCAAATAAAATAGACGACCACAACAGACACAACAACCAAATGCAAAGTTATGAAACATTTTATATAGGATGTTCAACCAGAAGTTTTAACATAAGATATAATGAGCATTTCAATGACTTTATGAACAATGGAGGCAAATCAAGTTTCACTATGTATCTTACTAACACATATCATCAATTCAACACAATAGAAGACACTTTTCAATAATACATAGAAAAATTATAACCGGAAGATAAACATGTTAGAGGATATAGAAATAAAGAAGGAAGCAAGAAACAAAAACCTGTTGAATGAGAACATACCCTACCAGATCAACCCATTATACAACATACTCATTAAACACAATCATGTACCCAGCAGAACAACTTTGAAAATGGAACTAGTTCTGATAGATCTAGCTGATTATTTTGAACAAATTTAATTCACTGAAGATGACTGCCAACACAGGTACAAACATTTATCGTTTTAAATATTTAACACTAAACTCAATGGTGTTAATGTTTTTTTAAAATAATAATGATAATAGGATAAAAAACATTATATATATATGAAGAGTACAGGGGAAAAACAATCAAAGTCCACTTTTGGTGAAATTTGAGATTCTGGTACCAGTGGATTGTATGTACCTAGTACTATATTCCAAGAGGTTCATACGTGGAAAAACTCACTCATAATCCATTAAAAATCAGCATTGAAATAAAGTGTCCAGGGGAAAAACAATCGTAGTCCACTGTGAAATGGAAAAACAATCAGAGTCAATATACAATTTAAATGAGAGTATTTTTGGACTCCTTCCAGAGAGTATGAACTTTTTATATGTTGGTCAGCTTGGGGTGTTTTAATTTGTTACATACCTATGCATTGTTGTGGCATTTATTTTTACTGGTACCAAACTGCATTGTTGTTCAATGAAGCCTATTTTACTGGTGTGTAGACAAGCAGTTTATTTTTCAACATGAAATCAAGTGTTAATGTTACTCGTACAGCTCATCAGAGTAGAGGAAAGAAAAGACCTAAACATGGTAGAATCCATGATGCGAGTAAACGCATAAGAGCGATGAGTCATGTTCCTGGTGAAGATTGCAAATGCAAGAAACAGTGTTACACGAACATTTCAAAACATGAACGTAATGTATTAATTCGTGAATTCAATTTACTGGGAGATAAGAAAAAACAGAGTGCACGCGTTCACTAATTTCAGTTTTGCCGGTGAAATGAAGAAGACCACGGAAACCAGAAGAAGATAGCAGCTTCAGAGACCACTCTTACTCTTACAAGGTACGTATACAGAGGGATGGAAAAGCTGTTGAAATTCCAGTTTGTTACAAAGCCTTCATGAGTGTGCATGGTATAACAAACCAGAATATGTTAACAGTCAAGAATCCCTTTCTACTACTGGGCATGCTCCTATTGACCGGAGAGGTTCTCATTCTAATAGACCCATGAAAAAGACAATTGAGGCCGTTGAAAATGTATGAAACATATCAGTTCCCTTCAAGATCGCCCTTCTCACTACAGTCTTCACAAAACATCTAAAATGTACCTACCTGAAGAATTAAACATTAAAATATTGCATCAAATGTACACAGAGACATTTCCAGAGTTTCCAGTGTCTTATGAATTTTATTGGAACTTATTTCAGACAAAATTTAATATTGTTCTTGGATATCCTAGGTCAGATACTTGCTCTGCATGTGATGAATTCAAAGCAAAAAAGTAGTCTCTACTTGCAAAAAACTTAACGATAGCAGCAGTGCCGAAGACGTGAATAAAGAAATGAAGCGGCCAGAAACTCTTAATTTATTACATACAGTGTGCCATGCACAGACTTAAAATCAGCCAGAACATTCGTATTCAAGTTTAATTCCACTCTCCAAGGGAAAATACGACGACCTCCAATCCTTGAAGAAATTCTGTTCTGAAAATGCTCAAATCTATTTTTCAAGATTACTCATATTCAACAATGAGTAACTTGGTGTAAAAAATTAATTAATTTCATTATTATTTTTATTATTTACATTTTATAAGGCAAACAGTTATGTATAATGTAACAGTTATGTATAACATTCTGTAAATTAAGCGGACTATGATTGTTTTTGTTTACAAACATGTGCACCTTGACTTTTCATTGCTGAAAAACAGGACTGTAAAATACATGACACTTATTTCGAAAGAAGGGTCTGTTAGAAAACACCCTTGAGAACAGTTCTGGGAAAAAAAAGTTTTCTGTATGTCTAAAGCGCTCGATCTGCTGCGTTTCTAAACTTAAAATTCAATTACTGCAAAATGTTAAAAAGTGGACTCTGATTGTTTTTCCCTTGTACTCTTCATATATATATACTCTTTATCATTTGTATTAATGATTTAGAACTGATACTGATAAACTTCTCTGAAATAAAACATGCTATATATCCTAAAGATATAGTAATATGAATGAACATGAAAAATCAATGCAAAAAAATTAACTATAAGAATTTGCAGAATCAAATGCAAACAGTAATTCAGCAGTTAGATTCTTGGTCAACATCATATAATATGATAATTAATACAATTAAGACTGTATACCAATTCTTTTCTTTACAACTTTCTTAACATAAAATCCATCCAAAAAAAAAAGTATCGGCTATTGCAAGAGCAAGAGAAATCTACATATCTAGGAATCACACTAGATAAAAAGCATTTACTGCACATTTAAATTATATAAACAAAAATTAAGAATGAAAAATAATATTCTAAAATATTTGGCTGGTGTTAAATGGGGAGGCACAATTGATTTTCTGATTAAAACATACAAAGCTACATAAAACCAAATCTTTTATATGAAGCTGAAGTACTCTCATCTATAAATGATACATCGAAACATAAATATGAAATAATCCAATCAAGATCCCTTAGGATAATTACAGGAGCTGTTAAGACAACCCTAGTTGTTGTTATGCTGTGTACAAATGAGAGTTTGTCAATGAAAGCAGATTAAGAAATAAAATCACAAATTTTATATAAAAAATTAAACTGCAGAAAATTAACTTTTCAGCAACAGCTGGCTTTAAATTGATTCCCACAACTACAGACAGAGGAGATTTAAACATTTATAGCTTCAATTACCACATTATTTCCAAGTTCTGACATCTCAACTAAATATTACGGAATTTTGATGAAATTACATTTAAAGAATTGTGCACAAAACACAAAGAAAAGGAATATGTATAATGAATTACAATAGGCATGTATAGTTGTGAAATTATTATTATTGGAATTTTACTATATTTTTTTTGGATGAGTTTACAGACTCTATAGTTTAGGTAGTCCTGTTTTGTAATATGCTGACATATCCTGTTTCATAAGCAAGTATCTGTTTGCCTGTGACGTAAGGTTGCAAAAAGGAAATAACTCAGATCTGAAGCATTTATGATTGCCTATGGACGAAAAATGCATCTGTTTATTTTGATACGACCAACTTGCAGGTTAAACACTTCTTGATTCAACTATAAGTTCTGAGATATTATGACAACTTATTATTGTAGCACAAATAACCTGTTACATACTGCTAAAAAAATTAAAAATGAACAAAATGAAAAATATTTCAAAATTTTTCCTTATAATAAGATTGAAATCATGTGTTGCTATTGCACTTGTTTTTGTAAAATAAAGCCTGTATGTATGTATGTAGGCCTATGTATGTATATATGTATGTATGTATATACCTATATATATATATATATATACACAGGATATAAATTAATTACACCGCGCAAATTTAACTACATATAGAGGGTAGTATATAAGCATTTTGAGATAATGAACTAATGGTCTACGAATAAAAATGTCCAAGTTATGATTCAATTTGTAAAATGGTTGGCACGCCACTGATTATTTAAAATTAGAATGGAAATAATATGATACAGAGACTGTAGCTTGCAACAAGTATGCACCTTTAGCTCAGAGGTTATAGCAGTCTCACTACCGACGCAAATGCAAGATTGATGCATCACGTTCGAAACTACCTACAGTATGTCTACACTTTATTTTCCTTTCTTCCTTTATTACATACGCACTGTAATTAGTTATGTACGTAGATTTACTTCTGGTTTAATTCCTTATTCATTATTTTACAGAATGCGGTATTGGAATGTCGGCGCTGTACATGGGTTACAAAACTATCTACTTACTAATTGTACAGACAATTGTTTGAAACGTTGTAATAATAATACACATATTGTAGAGTACAATAGGTTTCACAAATAAAATGTGTAATTGTACTGTACAGTACTTACGTACTTAGATAATAATTGTGCAGTGATCACAAGAGTAATAACATGAAGATGTACAGTGTATGTACACATGACATACCTAATGTTATTGGGAAATAAAAAGCAATACATTTGAGTAAACCAGAAAAATAGTAAAGCATCTGCAGACTTATTAGAAGAAATTGTTTAAATTGGCCACCTCCATTCTCACAACATAGACGACATCGGCGACTAAAGGATTCTAGTACTCCGTTCAAGATACCAGGTGTCTCGCGGATTACATCATATGCTGCGACTACGCGTGCAACTAACAGTTCACCTTTATTAACAAGGGTCGCATACACCAATTTTTCAGATGTCCCCACAAAAAATAATCAAGTGGACAGAGATCTGGAGAGCGAGGTGGCCACACTACAGATGAACTACCTCTTCCTATATCCAACGGCCAGGATACACTTCATCCAAATGATTAGACACATTCCGGCAGAAATGGGGAGCAGCCTGATGTGAAGAGGATCTTCTTCTAGCAATCTAGGTAGGAGGTGCTCTAAAAATGTCTTATAAATTATACAATTTAATTTCGGGGGAAGAAGGTAGAGACCAATGATGTGGTCAGATATTACGCCTACCCATACGTTCACCGAAAATCTCTGCTGGTGACCCCTCTCGAAGATGGCATGAGAATTTTTCATAATCCCACACAATACTGTTCTTTGAGTTCACATCCACCCATCCGTATTAAATGTTGCCTCACCAATGAATAACACCGAGGAAAAGAAGTGCGGTGGCTGCAACAAAGCCCAATTACAAAATTGTACCCGTTAACCGAAGTCCACGACGTAAGGTTTGTACTTTTTGCAGAAGAAAGTGATAGAGCTGGTCTTCGTGCAGGACTTCCCAAACACTTTAATGGTTCGTGCCCATTACACATGGAACAGAACGAGTACTATTAGAAGGATAATCTTCTACCCTATGAAGAAATTTTCTTCGAACTCTGCAGTGCGGCGCGTACATCTTTCAACCGGCGTCTACTCGATTTACCTTCAACGTCCAATGCTCCCGCAAACGCCTATCAACAGACTCTAAGATTGTTCGGTGAGGATGGCGTCTATTCGGATACAGCTCCGCTTACATGGTAGCAGCTCTTGCCATTACTCCAGGTTAAAATAATACTGTATGAATGTAGCACCAAATCTTATGATGCGAAACTTAGTATAAACATGAAGGAAAATATAATAAAATAAATTATTAAGATCAACTAATATTTGAAGAAGTATTTAATTATGCCCCTCGTTGTGGCGACAATTTGAAGAAGTATTTAGTCAGTTCTTCATTATTTTCCACGTTGTGGGCGCAATTTTGAAGGATTATTGTCCAAAATTGGACAATAATCCTTCAAAATTGCGCCCACAACGTGTAAAATAATGAAGAACTGACTAAATACTTCTTCAAATCAGAATTACTGGTTCTGGTTGGGTTTGATTTTCCGGTAGAGCTGGATTCTTTCTCAAGGTCGAAATTGGTACACAGGATAGGAAAACACTTTAACAATCACTAATAACTGAACTAATAATAAATTTATTCATTTTGTAGGTTCCCAGCAGATTAAGTAAATTTAAGTGGGATTATTCTTCACTGTCAATTAAAATTAAATTATTTTCTTTTCTTAAATCAACTGTTCTTCTGGTATTAAATTTTACATTTTTATCAGGAGAGTTGTTATTGCTTCTGTACTTGATGAAAGTTATATCCAGACTCTTGAGTAATTCTGTTATAATATTAAAGAACATTATTACATCACATGATTTTAATTTAAATTCTATTGGTTAATGCTCCATTAAATACCATGTTTAAATTTGATTGGTTAAATCCAAAAGTTAATTGTTTCTAACATCCAATCAGAATTTAGTATACTTTTATTTAAAAATATTAAGTTAAGCAGGTGTTCCTATTACAGTTATAACAGAAAGCTTTATATTTCAGACAACAATGACTTAAGACACAATTTAAAAGCATTATTTAGAAAGACTTATATAATACAATTTCTTTAATTGTTACTGAGACATTTTTATTCAACAATAAACAAAAATTAATTATTTTGATGTTTTTCTTAATTTAAGTTATATTTAAATATTAAAAGAATTTTAAAATATAAAATTATTAACTTTAACTTTCATATTTAATATGATATTAAAATACTGCTATAAATGCCCCTGATGATTCTTGTTTTGTTTCCACTAGGAAGAACAAAAGAAAATGATCATTCCCCAAGAAATATTAATGTACTTAATTATTTTTTTTAAGTAACTTATCTGCTTGGGACAGTTATACATTTACATATACATACAATGACATTAATACTTTAAATGTATTCATTTTTCCTGAAAGATAAAAACATTACATTGACAACAATGTCATACATTTTTCATTACAGAACACAATATATCAAAATAAGATTACAAATATTGTTACAACAATCAACATTTTTTCCAATCTTACATACAATCTTCAAATTATTATAATTGCATCTTGTTAAAAGTATAATTCTAACAAAAAAAATCTTATCATCTCCTTTCTTTGACACACTATTCTGCTTCAACATATCTTCGTTATATTCATTTCACATGTTCTATTTTCATAATATAACATTGTTTTTTTTCAATAGAAAATATCAACTTGTCTTTTAAATTATATATTTCAATTTTTTTTTTTAGATCTCACGCTACATATTTCAGATTTTAGTTTTACACTACATACCTCAACTTCTTTTTCATTGGATCTCACGCTACATATCTCAGCTTCTTAATTAGGGGTACAAATTTTAGAATGAAGTCGTCTGCTTGTTTTCTAATGCTAAGCGGAATCGGTCTGCTTTTGATCTTAATCGGTTCATGTTATATGACCTTGAACGAGTATTCAAAACAATTGCACAATCCAGGCTTCTTCGAGAATGAATTTTTATTTTTCATCAAAACATCATATAGTCTATATTTCTGTTGTTCAGAAATTCCATGTGTAAAGGCTACCTTATCTCTTATCTGTTGTCAAAAATCGTCTTCCTCATCATCTACCATGCACATGAGAAGAGGAATTTCATTGTTTTCTATACAGTCAGCACATTCTTCATTTACACACTTATAATCATCAATATTATTTAATAAATATTCAACTGTGGAATTATCACACAGGAATTCATTATTATACACATGAATATCTTCATTCATGGTTTCTTGGGTCATATCCTCATCTTCATTATTTCTATCACATTCTTCTACATTTATGTTTTCAATGAAAATGTGCTCATCTTTTATCAAATTTTCTTGTCTACTAATATTCTGAATCTCTTCAAATTCTCTGGAAAATGGTATGACAATTCTATTATTTGTCTCGTTACTTAAAGACACATTATAATTCTCAAAATCAATGATAGCTCTATATTGATCTAACATGTCACATCCAATTAACATATCACATGATAAGTAAGGTGATACTAAACAAATAACTTTAAATTTAGTCGAACAGATATTTACTTCTAATAAACATTGAAGTCTAATAGGTAACTTCTTCTTTCCAATCGCTAGGGTGCAATATACTCCACAAATTCTTACTGTATTGATCTTATTTCCTCTAGAAATTAAGGTATTGTAAAATTTCTGATCAATTATTTTGTTAGAACATCCACTATCTGCAATACCAATAATCTCCAATCCGCAAAAATGTAATTTTAGCTTAGGTGGACGACCAATAATATTCATTTCTCTAGTACATGTTCTATTTAATTCTTCATTCTCCTTGGAAATGTTTAAATTATTACTAATTTCTCCTTTATTACCATTATCATTATTAATGCTAACCATATCTGTTGGTTTAAATTTTGATAAAATATCTACACGATCGAAGCTATTGTTGACCCCTAATTTTAGACAAGTTGAGATACGCAACGGAGTCCCTGATGTATCTAATTGGCATTTAAATTCTGAGGTCTTCTATTCACCTCAGCTTCAACTCTGTTGTTACCATTTGCTAATACAAGCTCAGGATTATTAATTGAATTTATTCTAGTATCATGACGTCTGACATTTTGAGTGCTTGTATTATTTATACATGCTTGCCTACCAAAATATCCTTCTCTTTGGTTATTATAAGAGAATCCATTAGAATAACTATTACGTCTACGTTTCCTTCTATGGGTGATGTCCAATTTCTATCATTACCTTCCCCAGAACTTTCTACATTCATAAAGTTAATTTCTCTCCTATCATTTCTATTCTGAAAATTTCCAGAATTATTTACAGTTCTGTCATTATATGGTCTATTCCTATAATTATTTCCATTTGGCATGCCTCTATTTGCTTGGGCGTTCCTACTCCTATTATAATTATCATGAAATTGTTTTTTCACATCTTTATTATGATCATCATAATTTTTCGTTTCATTATTCTCTGCCCCTACCCCAAGAAAATTTTTGTTGGAATTTTCTTGTCCATTCCAATTAGCTCCCTTATTTCTGATCTCAACTTCTCTCTTATTTTCTAATAAGGATAACAACTCTAACATGTCTGA
The DNA here is from genome assembly GCA_030220185.1 of Diploptera punctata. Taxonomy (NCBI): domain Eukaryota; kingdom Metazoa; phylum Arthropoda; class Insecta; order Blattodea; family Blaberidae; genus Diploptera; species Diploptera punctata. Next base: position 24,970 of record JASPKZ010002177.1, on the reverse strand, counting down.
AATATTTTGAGGTCTAGCAATAATCAAGTGATATTTAATTTCATCTGGGTAATGATGGGATATTATAGACAATAAAGATTTTTCATCAATAGGTGGTTGGAGAAGTGCTTTTCTAGAAAATACCCAAGGTAACTATGATCTATTTTAGGGTTATATTTACCACTGGTAATCTCTAACCTGGCTTTATTTTGTCTTTCATGACCCCAATAGTAATTCATAAAAGCACTTTTAAATGTATTATAATCCATTGAATCATGACATGCTATTTTGAACCAAGATTCCGCTGAATCTTTTAATGACCTTTTCACAAACATCATTTTATAATTATCACTAATACATTTTAATTGAAAATATTCCTCTAACTCTGTAATAAAATCAAGAGGACTTTGGCTAGAGTGATCTGAAAAACATGGTAAATTTATTTCTGACAATAAATTTGTTGGAATTTTAGAATTTTGCACAAAATTTTGAGATTGACTCTCCATGCTACATTCTTCTGATTTGTCAAACTTATTTTCACTTACACTAGTTGACTCTTTACTCTTATTCACAATTAATTTATATTTATTTTCTAAATCTGTAAATTTTTCAGTCCAATTTCCCATCTTTTCATTAACCACTTCTTCTAGTTTTCCTACTACCTCACTTTTCGAATTATTTATTTCTTTTTCAACCTTGCTTTCTAAATTTTCAATTGTACTTCCTAAATTTTCAACTGTACTTCCTAAATTTTGAACTGTACTTCCTAAATTATGAAGCTATTTTACATGCAATCATCTATTTGCATTATGGATTTTATTACAAATCATTTACTCTATCATCTACTTGTTTTATTTCACACTGTCATTTTTATCTTTCCAACTCTAGTATATTTTTTGTTCTATACCCTGATGTGATTATATTACAACAAATTCATTTTTAAATTGTTCAAATCTTTCTTTCTTTCTACTCTAAACGCCAAATATTTCAAATTTATCATTTAAAAATTCTTCGCTAAGTTTATAATTATCACTTGTTTTAGTTCTTCCATTTTCTGATTAATTTTAGAATTTTCCCACATTTTAATGCTTCATTATTACTATCCATTGTTTTTGACTAAGTTTTAAATTATCACTTTTTAATTCGTCCATTTTCTGGTTAAAAATTTTAAATTTAATTTTTTAGCTCCACACACATGTTTTTCATCATTGTCAAAATATCACTATCCGTATTCAACACCCATCAGCCGTGGATATTTAAACATGGCGTTCCCTTCCCATATGCATAATGACGTGTTAACAAAACAAACTTCATTACCTTTAAATATCCAAATGCAGATTGCCATGCGATCCACGAGTGGTACCTCTTATGATTTCCACAGCCTATAACTAATAGGTTGATTTTACGTGTTGGAGAACTAATTTTTCGTCACCCAGTGTTAAGGAAATATTCCCCACCCTGTTACGACAGAATTTATGACAGGGCAAGTGAGGGGAGGTGGCTACTTTGTTAGTGCAAGGAAATACGTTTTTTTTTGTTTTTTTTTCAGAGCCAGGAGGCCTCTTCTGAACATATCTTTGGCCGAAAAAGAATAAATATCTGTAAAGTGTCTCATTGTGTGGTCTCAAACTTGTCTTTTGAAACAATTATCGCAGTCTTTGTGTAACCATGGCTCGTGCGTGTGCAGGAAACCAAGTGTTGTCAGAAGAGGAAACTTTTAAGTTTGTCAATAACATTTTAGATGAAATTGATAAGCATAGTGATTTAGCATCTATATCAGACAGTGAGGATAGCTTCTTTGCACCTGATTACACACAACCTCCTCACGATATAAGTGATAGTGATATCAGCTGTGTTGACGAGGGAGATATTCAGACACTGACACGTGTTTTGATTGCTACAGGGCTAGGGGGAGTATCCACAGATTTTACATGGACACGTTTCATTCAAAACGAGGGACTTTCTGTGACATCAGTGGTCCACAGTTCGATGTTTCTGGGGACATTGTTTCTACATTCGAAGAAATATTCGACCACACGTTGTTGAATAAGATTGTTGAAGAAACAAATAAATACGCTCAACAATCAATATCAAAATCGATGGGAGCGTTCACTTTCAATTCTAGACTCAGACAATGGAAGGACACAACAATAAGTGAAATGTATGTTGTTCTGGCTATTTTCATGCTAATGGGAATTGTACAGAAACCCACAATAAGATCTTACTATTCTAAAAATCGATTGATTTTTACACCATTTTTTAGTGAGACAATTCCTTTGGAAAGGCTTGAATTGATAATGAAATTTATTCATTTCAATGATAACACAAAACAAGGGGATTTGCAAGGCCCTTCAAAACTATTCAAAATTTTTCCTATCATTGAATATTTAAATAATAAATTCCAATCTCTCTACCTTCCAAATCAAGATATTGTAATTGATGAATCACTATGTTTATGGAAGGGGCATTTATCTTTCAAACAATTCCTTCCACTTAAATCTGCCAAATTTGGTATTAAAACATATGAGTTGTGTGAGTCTAGAACTGGGTATGTGTGGTCATTCATTGTTTACACTGGCCGGGGAATGGAACTTGACACTTTGTATGTGAATAAAAATACAAACAAAACAGCTGCAATAGTAATAAAATTGGCGGAGAACCTTCTGGGCCGTGGACACACTATTTGGATGGACAATTTTTATAATTCCCCTGAACTCGCCAGATTTCTAAAATCAAAAAACACTGACTGTGTCGGCACTCTCAGAGACAACAGAAAATTCGTCCCTGCATTAGTAAGGGGGAAAAAATTTAAAATGGGAGAACATTTTGCCCAACATTCCGGTGACGTTACCGTATTGGCGCGGAAAGATAAGAAACGGGTGACAATGATATCAACATACCACAGCCAAGAAATGCGTCAGACAACAAATAAGAAGAAATCCGTGGAAATGAAGCCAGCTGTAGTGTGTGATTACAATATAAATATGGGTGGGGTTGACCTCAAGGATCAAATGCTTCAACCGTACTTATTAGAACGAAAAAGAGGTACAAAATGGTACGTAAAATTTTTCAAAAGACTTTTAAATGTAGCGATTCACAATGCATTTATCATCTATAAATCAAAAAAAGAAAATATGAAATTGGACTCCCTTAAATTTAGACTGCTGCTTATTCAAGGACTTGTGGAGAAATATGGACCCGCTATCCCACAACCTGTACATGGCCGCCCGTCAACACAGCCATCCCCCAAAAGACTGATAGGGCGTCATTTTCCCGAGAGGATTCCTGCAACGGGAAAGAAGGCAAGACCACAGAGACGGTGTGTTGTTTGTGCCAAAAATGGTAAAAGAAAAGAATCGGTATATTGGTGCAGTGAATGTGAGGCTGGACTGTGTGTGGATGGCTGTTTCAAGACGTACCATACACGTCTGGATTTCTAGGACGATATGAGACTTTCCGTGAACAAAGGATATTTATAACCAAGGTAAGACTAGAAATATAATGTAACTAAATATAATTTATTCGTAATTTAATATATATCTAAAATAAGCTCTACATAACAGTGAACTACATGGTCTTTATAGGAAGCCAGATATAATGAGAACAATTAAGTCTCGTAGACTGCGATGGGCAGGACATGTGGCACAAATGATGAATGAAAGCTTCTTGTAGGAAAACCAGAGGGAAAACGCCCAATTGGTAGACCAAGAATGAGGTGGGAGACTAAAATTAACTATGATTTGTGGGAAGTAGATTATACAGGGGATGATTGGAAAACATTGGCTCAGGATAGGGATGCATGGAGAGTTTATGTCCGTGCGGTCATGAACTACGGGTTCGATAGTGCCAGTGAGTTAGTTAGTTATCTAAAATAAGTTACTGGGTGAGTAGAATTTAAAAATACTAACGCACATGGGGACTGCGTGGACTTTAAAATGACCGCACAGAAGGGAAGAAGCAGGTCACGTTTAAATACGTCAAACCGCACTGAGGGGTTAACAGATTCACTTGTCGGCATGTTACTGTCACTATTTACAGTATTTCCCTCTGTATTAGTTGCCATTTCGATATTTCTATATAAAATTTTCCTATTTCTTAAAATCACATAAATGCACTTTAACTATTTCACTATTAAAATTTATATTTACTTACATTCGTCGCTGTGTACTAACTCCGATCTCGTGTATAGGCACCTGTTTTGACTTTCCCACGATGTTTCTGGTTCCTTGATGTATCAGACTCCCGAAGCTCCAGAATGCGCGATGCATCTAGTTGAATGATGGTGATTCAGGTTGTATGATGATTCGGCCCGCGTTGGAAGCGTCATTTTGAAGAAGTATTTAATTATGTCCCTCGTTGTGGCGACAATTTGAAGAAGCATTTAGTCAGTTCTTCATTATTTTCCACGTTGTGGGCGCAATTTTGGAGGATTATTGTCCAAAATAATAAATCAGAATTACTGGTTCTGGTTGGGTTTGATTTTCCGGTAGAGCTGGATTCTTTTTTCAAGGTCGAAATTGGTACACAGGATAGGAAAACACTTTAACAATCACTAATAACTGAACTAATAATAAATTTATTCATTTTGTAGGTTCCCAGCAGATTAAGTAAATTTAAGTGGGATTATTCTTCACTGTCAATTAAAATTAAATTATTTTCTGTTCTTAAATCAACTGTTCTTCTGGTATTAAATTTTACATTTTTATCAGGAGAGTTGTTATTGCTTCTGTACTTGATGAAAGTTATATCCAGACTCTTGAGTAATTCTGTTATAATATTAAAGAACATTATTACATCACATGATTTTAATTGGTTAAATCAAAAAGCTAATTGTTTTTAACATCCAATCAGAATTTAGTATACTTTTATTTAAAAATATTAAGTTAAGCAGGTGTTCCTATTACAGTTATAACAGAAAGCTTTATATTTCAGACAACAATGACTTAAGACACAATTTTAAAAGCATTATTTAGAAAGACTTATATAATACAATTTCTTTAATTGTTACTGAGACATTTTTATTCAACAATAAACAAAAATTAATTATTTAGATGTTTTTCTTAATTTAAGTTATATTTAAATATTAAAAGAATTTTAAAATATAAAATTATTAACTTTAACTTTCATATTTAATATGATATTAAAATACTGCTATATATTTGACTTGACAGTGGAAGAATAATAAAGGAAATCAAATTCGTTATTCATACCTCATTTTACAATAAAGATATTAACATTCAGGAATATTAAAATAAATGAAAACAACTTGTTTTATTATATTACAGTACACTTAGTAAAGGAGACATGATTTAAAAATACATTCTATGATTCTATTTATTCATGTTTGCTTCAATAAACAGATCATCGTATTGTCCAAAATGTTGCCCTTGATGGAGTAAGCACAAATTGCATCTGCGCAGAAATGATGCTCGCACTCCTTCTAAGATTCGTGGAGTATTTCTGATTTCGTCACAGGAAACCAAACTTCTCGCCAGTAACTCCTCAACTCAGTCGACTGGAGTCTGATACACGAGGCTCTTCAGAAGATATCTGGAGGAGTGAGATCAGTGAACGTGGAGGCCACGCTATAAGACCGCCTTGATCAACCCAACGTCCAGGAAGACATTATCCAGATGGTTACTTACATTCCTGTCAAAGTGAGAAGGAGCACTGTCGTGATGAATCCATATCTGACGTCGGATATCAGGATGGACTTCTTCCAGGAATGCATGAAGCACGTGTATCAAAAACTGCTTGTACACATGACCGTGGAGGCAGAAGATAGGGACCGATTACGTAATTGGAAATTATACCCGCCATATGTTAACGGCGAAGCTGTCTCTCTATAATGACAAATGGATGTTCATGTTCCAAAATATTGAGTGAAACTCCTTCCCTAGTAAAATATCCTCGTCGGTGAAAAGCACTTTGAAAAGAAATTAGGCTGTTCAACCAGCAGTTCAGAGACCCAGTTGCAAAACTGCGCGCGATGTCCGAAGTCTAACGGTGTCGAGCACTTTACCTTCAAAAAGTAGAAGATCTGCCACACGCTGACGTAGTTTGTACCCATGGCACGTGCAATTGCTCGTGTACTGGTAGAAGGATTCTCTCGAATTCTGTCGAGCACCTCTTCTTCGAAATCCAGGCTACGACGAGTTCGAAATCCGGTTTATGAACCATCAGGGCTCCAATTTTCCCGTAGACAGCGGTGGATAGTTTGGAAAGTTGAATGAAGACGATGTTGTCTGCCAGGATATCTTTTTCTGTACATTTATGCAGCTACATGCACATTTCCTCTTGCCTGCATATCTGCTAATTCATTGAATACATAAACATTAGCCATAACGTTCACGTCAATGTAAACAATGTTGCTCCTACAAGATTCAAAGCAAGAGTGAAACAGACTGGTATCACGGGCACGCACATGAGCAGTTGCTATGAACAGACTAAATGTACTGTATTTTTAAAAAAATAATTTTTACTTGTGTATTCCATGTCATTAAATCACACAATTAGTTGAATTAAAAATAAATACGTACTTATGCTTAAATAGAATATCAGAATGTCAATAACTACATAAGCAATATCCTCCTCTGAATACAAATAAAAAAGGCAGTAAAAATACAAAAAAGAAACGAAGAAGAGGGATCCGAAGTCGGCATTACAACATTCAGTGTTACCCTGGAACCTGATGGTGACCCCACAGATATTTCTATTCATCTGAAAATTCATAATTTCGGACTCACTTTTTCAGAGCTCTGTGAGAATTCAGTTCTAACCTTGTTCTTTTCAGTGGTGAGAGTTTTGTGAGTTTTCATAAAATAGTTTAGAAGAGGGAGAGGGAAATATTTGTTGTGGCAGTAGTTGGGGTCACACAAACCACACCGTCAGGTAATAATGTATTTTTTTCAAGCTGAATTTCGTGATAAGGCCTATAGGCTGTCAAGTCTTTCAATTGTATAGTAATTATCTATGTTAGTGGAACAGTAATTTCTTACTTATTATTTTATTCTACTTTTATAACGGCATTTTAAAGGAAATGGCTCACAAGTGATGAAATAAGCAAACTCGTAAACAGAAGTGATAGTAAAGTGAAGTAAAGTGATCCCACTATAGATCTCAAGAGATCATTGGGGTAGTAGGAGGTTAAGGCTTCCACTTTGTCTGGCAATCTGCACTTAATGTCAGCCGGGTTGTCAGCCCTGCATGACGGCCGCTTTTACCTCCAGAAGAAGCGTCTGGTACTCATTTCCGTTAGATACGAGTCGGCCATAGTGCCGCCAGAAGGTTTGGGTCAGCTTAAAAATCCTGGGGTCCAACAGAAACAGATGCACAACAACATGACAGAAGCTGTAGTTTTCAATGAAAAAAAAAATCAATTTCTGCCCTAGAAAAAATATAAGAAGTTAGCTATGGAATGTGTGGACAACAATAATCCCATGTGGAATGATCACAGGTCCCTTCTTTGTGCTTCATGTAGTGAACTGCCAAAATAACATTTCATTGATCTGGCGTGTGTTTACAATGTGAGATAGTTATATAGTTAATTAGTTATGTAGTCCCTGACCTTCAGTGGTCTGCTTAATGGTATTAAATATGGAAGTTTAATTTACTAGAATGCATAATGTGATAAAATAGAAAACATGATATAAATCCTATTAAAATAAACACGTTTTAAAATTAAAAATATGTGAGGGGTCACTGTGACCCCACAATCAGGAATATTGGCTAAGTTTAACTGTCAGGTTCCAGGGTTAAGCATGCTACCGCCTGAGCTATTACTGCGAACGAGATCTGAACTACCAGATATCTAATACGTATGATTGAATGACAGGGCACGGATTACAGATTGTCAGTGGCGCAGTGACTCTTGCCGAAAGACGAAATGTCCATAAAAATATGGTTCAAAATGTTGCAAATGCTGCAATATTTTTAAAACTAGGGTTATCCTACTATTGGAGCAGAACTGAAGTATTTCCAAGACAAACCATTTTCATAGCTTTCTTCATTGTTGAATAATAGGTACGAACGTCCAGTTTAAAAATAGTTATATAACTTCAAAATTTGGCTTCAAACACCCTAAGTTCCTTATCTCCAAATGTTCGTCTAAATCTCCTCTATAACAGTTGAAAGTTTGTTGGTGTTATTCATTAGCATCATATATATATATATATATATATATATATATATGACATGGTAAGAAAAACAATGCCTGAACGGGATTTGAACCCGGAACGCTGGGTTGACCCCAGCGTGTTATCCATTACCCACGAGGCGAATCCAATCCAAACACTTATTTTTCTCATATATATATATATATATATATATATATTATATTCTGTTTGATTTGCTTACTTGTTGTAGTCAGCTACTAGGTGGCAGTGAAGACCGAGTTCTCGCGACATCTAGTATTAATGGAGAATATATATATATATATATATATATATATATATATATATAATAGAAGTCCTGGCCACGCGTTGCTGTGGCTAAGGTATACGTTAAAAATTTAAATTAAGTTGCTGTTTTTCAGCCAGATTACTTAAAACTAATACTTACACACGAAATTAATAATATTGAAAATAAAATAAACACTGAACACACTTATCCGTCCATCCATAGTAATTCTGCCCGAAGGCAGGTCCTTCACTGCAATCATAGCATTTTCATGCTATGCTTGGGAATTGTAGGTGTGGTAGCTTCCCGTTGCTTTCCACACCGGTAAAGGATGATGGTAGTAATGATAAGGAGGATGATGATGATTGATGATGGCATATGATTTGGGGACCGTTTGGGCCTTGAAGTTTTCCTGACATTTGTCTTACAGGTGAGGAAAAACCCGATAAAAACCTCACTCAGAAAAACTGCCCCGACCGGGGATCGAACCCGGGCCCGCTGCGTGACAAGGCAGCACGCTACCTCGAGACCACAGCGGTGGACGAACACACTTAAATTATGAAATAATCAATATTTGTAATTCAATTGAAATTCGCGGTTGCAACAAAAAGCACAGCCATCTGGATCTCTCTTTGTTAAATAATAAACCAGTTACCTTACCAAATTACCTTACACCGCCATCTGTAAGAATCGTATGGAACTCACAGATAATTATAACTCTTTGTTAAATAATAAACAAATAATTTGCAATAAAAATAATGCGACTGTAAATTTAGTTATAAACTACTCTAAGTCTCAAGTTGGATCAAACTACATACAGTGTGCAAAATTTTATTAAAATCGGTTCAGTAGTTTAGGATTCCATCGCGGACAAACAACGTGGCACGACATTTTATATAAGATATATATATATAAGAAAAATAAGTGTTTGGATTGGATTCGCCTAGTGGTGTAATGGATAAACACGCTGGGGTGCCAACCCAGAGTTCCGGGTTCAAATCCCGTTCAGGCATTTACTTTTCTTATCATGTCATGTTAACCTTGCATTGCTCAATGTCAAAAATTTAATTATAACATATATATATATATATATATATATATATATATATATATATATATGGAACCATAGTAATGAATTTTGGTTTTGTAAAAATTTTAATGGAACCCATCTAGTACAAATCTCTACTCTTGTTATATTAAGATATTTCCTGTTTTGGGAAATAATAAAGTTATGGTAATCTTACTACCACCATTAGACCAATGACCTCAATATTTTAAACTTTGAATTTTATTCGTAATATGGTAATCTTCTCATGAGTATTTAGAATTGTATAGTTGTTGGACGTATGTTCCAAAATATATCCAATCCAAATTGTAATATATGTTCAGAATGATCAATGTAAATATTAAAATTTCTATGATTTCTCAAGATGAGACATAATGAATAGATATGAATGAAAACATGTAAGTTTTAACTTGTAAAATTACTCAATTATTATGTGTATGTTCTTTAAATATGTGTACATTTTGTCGGTACTACTGTATATCTGGCAGCCCTTCATGATCTCTTTCTCAGAAAATTTATAAGAACTGAAATGATTCATAATACAAAATAATGTTTATAATAAAAAAAAGTAATGATAAATGGGTAGAATTTTGCTATACTCATAGTTTTATTTCTATTTTGTGGTCAAATTTTTAAAAATACATACAGTGCAAAGAATTCTTGGATTTAAACTAAGTTTTAAGATATTGTTAGTTGTCAAATGTAACACTTCCAGGTGGAGCAGAGTGAGGGAAAATTACAACATTTGCTAGCAAGTACAGAAGTAATTACAAGAATATGTGGTGCAAGTTCAGTGCATTTAGAGGAATATAAATGTAATGTGAATATGAACAGTATCCCTAGAATATGCACCCCTAATCAGCATTCAAACACAGGAAAAAAGGATGTGTCACGTAACATTTGTGGTGATGAATATGATCTCAATCCTAATGTGACTAAAGATTTCAAATGTTCTGTTTGTAATAAGCTATTTGCACATAATTACTGTCTTAAAACACATTTACGTATTCATTTTAACGAAAAATCATTCAAATGTGCTGTTTGTGATAAGTTATTTTCTCGGAAAAACAAACTTGATGCACATTTACGTATTCATAACAATGAGAAACCATTTAAATGTAATGTTTGTAATATGTCATTTGCTAGGAAAGAAAACCTTTACAATCATGTACGATTGCATACCAAAGATACACCATTCAGTTGTACCTTTTGTAATAAGTCATTTGCCCGGAAGGACAATCTTAATAGACATTTTCTCGTTCATACTAACAAGAAACCATTCAAATGTGATTTATGTAATAAGTTATTTGCTCGGAAAGATAAACTTAATGAACATTTACTTAATCATGGCAAGGAGAAACAAGCCCATAAGTAAGGTAGTCTTAAGACTAAATGTAAATATTCATGGTACTGAGAAACGCACAAATTTTATTGTAATAAGTCACTTTTTGAGAACTCTAGTTTTAATTATCATTTTTGAATTCATACTAAAGAGAAATTGACTTTTGTGTAATGAATCATTAAAAAAATTACTTTCCATTCATAAGTTCAAAAGATGCAAAACAATTAAAAACCACCGCATAATGTGTAATTCTTAAAAATATTTTCTTCTTATAGGTCTTTTATATGCTTGTGGTAATGAATTATTTTGTTGTGCCTATAGATGTATGATTATTATTAAATTCGTAGTAATGTTACCAGTTTAAGCATTCAGCTTATAATGAGTGGTTTACCTAAAAATTTGTTCCTGGTTAACATTCGCATGTTGAGAGTAGTGTGAAATGATTGTAATTAGTTTTTTGTGCGAAAAATCTCTATGAAACCATTCGTAATTTCACAGTAATCAGAATAAATTAAAACGTACTGTTTGTAGTGTGTGATTTGTTCAAAAATGTGTTCTTAGTGTTCATTCATATGTTCAGAGTAATGAGAAATAAATTAATTGTTTTGTTTATAAATGAGTGATTTGCTTAAACATTTGTCCTTAGTGAACTTTAAAATTCGCCGTAATGAAAAACAATTCAAATAATCTCTATCAGTGATTTAAAAAAAACTGTTGTTACTATTTATTCACAATAGTCGAATGTTTTGTCTATAATTAATGATTTCCTCAGAAACTTAGTTTTTCCACAATTTAAATAATAAGTCAGCATTCAAATATTTTATTTTCATGAGTTATTTACATGGAAATCTCATTTTGCTGGAGATATATATATGTATATATATAGAGGAAGGTGAAAGATGTCATGTTGTTTTAATTTAAAGTTACTCACTCAGAAATTCATTAACTTTATTCATTCTTTATTTACAATAACCATTATAACATTATATTTTTAATAAGTATTTTTGCAGAAAATGTGCACATTATGACTATTGACTTGTTCATAGGAGTGACAAAACTTTCACCACTGTATTTAAAATTTAGTTAATTTGTTGCTTATTATCTAATTTTGATATATATATATTTATATATATACTTGATTTTTTTTGCTTCATTGTATTCAAAACTTTTGTAACTCTTATGACACATGAGAGACAATTTTTTTCTTATTCTGTAAACATCCTAAGAGTGCAGTGATAGGTTTATCTTGAATTTACTTAATTTTGATTCATGCTTGCATTTTCACATAATTATTGTCTATACAGACTTGAGGTCAGCATTGTGTAATTTGTGAAAAAAAAAAAACTTATTAAAATTATTTTATGTCTACCCAAATCACAACAGATTTTCCCCTCCATTAGTTTTGTATAAATGTAACTTATTTAATTACTTAATAACTTATGCAATACATTTTCCAAATAAGTTTTGGGCTTACACAGCCACTTCCAAATTTGGAACCTGAGATAAATATTTGCTTTGAACATTAATGTTACCTTGCACTTAAAAATATTAATCACAAAATATTAAAATGTTGTCGTAATTCCAGTTCATGATTTACAAGTTATACCGAAATATTTACAAAAAGTGAAAACTTTTTAACTGTTTTTTTTAATCCTTTCATTTTGAGCAAACTGTCAAAGTAAATTACATCTTTAATAAATTAGGCTTTTGGATGTGATTTTTTTAAAATCTACATTGTTCACATATACAAAATCTTATTGAGTATTATATTTAATATTAGTATCATAGCATTTGAATATAATAAGTTGCTTACTCATAATTGAGTTTTACAGAACAGTCTTATTTTTAGACTAAAGGAATCATTAAATTTAGAATGTTGAATGCAAATAATTTATTCATAAAATATCAAATAGATGTTTACAGCACTGACAATGTTTTCTTAATTTTCGTAATTAAAAGAAGAATATTTATTTAGCCCTTAGTGATATGTAGGTTTAAAGATTGCTAATGATTAGCTAGGAATTTTAGGTGCAAAATTTTGGTGAAAAAGGTGCAAAAAATGAGCTTTAATTTAGCAGAAAAAGGTGCAAAAGAAAAGGTGCAATTTTTTTAATAGAAGGTGCAAATTTCCCATGTGAATTATCATTAAAGAGTACCAAAACCAGTTACATCAAGTAACTCATGACACAAAATTCAGTCATGTTGTCATATATTAAAAAGTCTGAGTAAGACAAGTCCCAGAACATTATGTTATTGAAATCACAAGTCCAGAAAACTGTTAAAGCAGATATTATTCAACAACTCAAATGTTTAGAACATATCTAAAAATGTGTAATATCTCAACTGCCTATCAATGGTTTGGTCTAATGTAAAATATACTGGTTTACATCTTCTACTTGACTGATCTGTTTTAATTTGTCTTCATACAGAGGTTGAAGGTATGATTTTCATCTGGAATAGATTTCCCAGTATATTTCTCCAAATATGCTTTCATAATAGTGTAGGGTTGTTAAGTTTGGAAAGAGGAATACCACATGCCACAAATGTCTTCGCTGTATCATTAAAAAATATTTTCTATATATTAAACTTGAAAAAGGCAGTGCCTCACCAATAAACTGTTGTCACAATACTTACTGCTTTCTAGTTCCTTATTTTTCCTGCTTTGCACTATTATCCGTCTGGTTTAACTTTGCAAGAAATTTGTAGAAAGAGGCTGTGCTCACCTCTCTCACTCGCACCAATGTTGTCAGCTTTTCTTCACCAGATGTTAACAGGGTAAGGGGGAAAACGAAAACTAACAACGCGGTGGTTTCTTTCCATTGTGATTGAGATCAAGGATCTAGCCGTTATATCTCCATCTCTCTCTTTACCAAGTTAAGCCAGATATACAATACCTATATGCTGCATAACATGATTGTGTTGGTGTTTTTTTCATCAGTTGTTATTGAAATATTACAAAGAATGCACCTCATAACAGATCTGTCATTCTGAATTCCATCTGCACTAAACTGTTTTACAAAATCATGTAGTTTGTAGGAGTTCACATTCGGTTTTGTCATACTGTATACTGGTCACTCAGGAAAATAGCAGACCGCACAAGTCAAATATTATTTTGAACTGAAACATTTGTTTATGCACTCAACAATCTCCCTTGCTTAAACAATAGCTTTTGCATAACTGTGGTGCAAGAAGGTGCGAAGTAATTTAAAAGGAATAGCCTAACAGGACTGCACTAAAGTGAAAGTAATGTGATGTGGACTGATACCACACATCACAACCAACTCTTGAAAGCGTATTAGAAGAAATGTAAAAAAAAAAATTATATATATATATTAATATATATATATATACACACATTATTTTGGGAATACAATGCTGCTAAGAGACAAAAAGGTTTAAAAAAAGTGCAAAATGTGCTTGCATTGTTAAAAAGGTGCAAGAAAGTGCTAGCATTGAAAAAAGGTGCAACTAAAACACATTTAGGGGCATTTATTTAATGTTTTCCTTGCAAGACAAGCTAATTTGAGCATTGTGGTAACAAAATAAAATTAAGGTGCAGCACCTAAAATTCCTAGCTCTACTAATGATACTTTATTAGCAAATACATCTGTAGAAAAAAGCACTTAATATGGAAACAGTGGTATGAGTTTTCACATTTCAAGCATATCACTGAATTAAGGAAACTTTAGCTTTGAAGATATATAAATATATAAATAGTAGCTTGTTTGTACATATTATTGATTGAAGTCAGATTTCATTTTTAAAAATCTTAAGTTTTGCTATCATGATACTTATTATGAACAGTCGTCATATTTTCGGTAATAAATAAGTAAGTTCAATTGCAACTACAAATAGTCATATGTAAAAGTCTGATATAGTAATATTGTTGTGTTCCTATAAAATCATGAAAGTAGAATATAAAAAAAATTATAACTTGGAAAGATTATATCAATTATTTGAAAGCTCAGGATAATACAGTAACAAACCACATTTATTCTGTTTTGAAATAAATAGATTCTAAAATGTTAATAAATCTAATGGTCACCATTTTTAAGGTCATTGTTGCCTTATAACAATCAAATATGTTTACAGAAAAATTTATGAACATAACATTTATTGTAACACTGTTCAGATATTTTTGGCTGAGAATATGTGGGTTAAGGTACTATTGCTCCCAGCATTTATGTTCATTAGTTATGGCATTATCTGCCTCTGCATAAAAATGTTCAGCGTAACAGTCATTTTATTACAGTTTCAGTCACTAGAAATCAAACAACAATCAGAAAAAGGAGTGAGAAATCAAACAGAAGTAGTGCTTACAAACAAAAGAATATTTAAGTTTGAGATATTGCTCTTAATAAACATATTCATTCAAGTGTTTCAATATTGTCTACATCGAGGCACACTTCAGTCCCATGAAAAATGAGTGGTGGACAGTCAGAATCTAAGGGATCAAAGACATTGTCATCATCATACTTTTTTTTTGCACATTTCTATTGAGTCATCACATTTTGAATTTAGAGCAAAGGGATTCACAGCATATTCAGTTCTTCCTCTCTCTTGGAAATTCATAGAAGTTTGTATTGCATTCTTATGATTGTATGTATAGGCAAAATTCAACACACATTCCTTCCTACAAATAATATAATTGAGTTGTTCATGTCCCGCGCCGTAGCCGAGCGGTTAAGGTAGGAAGCCTTGGCGCAGAGCTACGGGACTTGCGCTGGTTCGAGTCTCCATGGGGGAAGAAATTTTCTCATGGTATTTCGGCCAGTATGGGACCGGTGCCCACCCAGCATCGTGAGGCAATTGGGTAGCTACAATAAGTAGCGGTTCCAGGTTGAGGAACCAGCTATAACGGCTGGGGACTCGACATGCTAACCACATGTCACCCTTACACTGGCTGTTGATCATCTACCTCTGTGATTGACACATGTGGATGTGAGGGGCCAGCAGCCGGCTGGTAAAAGGGCAACCGCTGAAAAGTGGAAAGACCCTCAATCGGAGTTGTTCATGGTTTCATACATTCTGTTCAATTCAACCAGAGTCCCTATCATATGAGAGCTAGGTATGATCCTCAACAGTAAAATGATGGTAAATATCTTAAATATCTTCAGATAAAAGTAAAGCACTATACATTGAAATAAATGTCGAGTTTTTGTTATGTCCCTTGCAATTATAAAAAATATTATAGAGTTCTTTGCTATTACGAAATGAAGGCTTCCTTAGGGCTTAAAGGACCTTTGGGACATTGATGTTTGGTAGCATGAGGTTCTAGTATGTGGATGTATTATTTATAAAGGTATACGTGTTTTCGAACATAAATAAGTGCATTCTTAACTTAACTATTTTATTTCTAGCACAAAATGATTACAATAACCTTGAGTAATTCTAACCCTTAATAACTAATCTATGCTTATATTAGGGAAACCTACATTCTAACTCTCCTGAGTTTCGAGACAGGGAGATATGGGGTTATGAATCTACCCTAATTTACATTCTAATAATTATCTAGTAAAGCTTACATGTTGAAATATGGTTATTCACTCGGAACTTAATATTACAAATCAAAATACTTCATGTCATTTCTAATTGTCCTAGGCAACTTTTATTAAGAGAAATTGTATGTTGACTTACCCATCAGCTCACTGGTTCAACAGACACGAGTCCCCTATTTTGCAAGGTTTATATACTAAGCTACTGCATCTACAGCTATAACTAACTGTACTAACATTCCTATAGTCTAAATGCAGAGATTTTACAGTTATCCTTGTAATACTTTGTTCCTGCCATAAGTCAAAATTTTATCATGAAATATATGTCTAAATGCTTTATATTTCACCAGCTGTTTTTATATGAAATAATTAAAATAATCTATGAAATAATTAAAACAAACTATGTAAAATAATCTACGAAATAATTAAAATAGTCTATGTATTCATAACATTCCCCCCTCTCAAACCCAAGAACGGGTCTCTTAAGACCCTTTTTTGGGCTGCTGAAGTTGTTCTTAACTACGCACAAAGCTTTCTAGATGATTTGGTTTTTGTTACGTTTGATACTACAGTTTAGCTCCATCCCCTGTTCCTAAAGATGACAACCCTTTCCAAAATACTATTAATAATCAGGAAATTCAACTAGAACACTTTCAAAATAGTCATAGAAATTATTGTGTTCAAGTTAATCCATTTTCTGCTCACAATTAACCGAAGTTCCCTTTCTCTATATGGGCCACAGACGTTTTCATATTTTAAATCAATACCTCATTTATCTGGTTTTCAAATTATCATAGACATCTGGAAAATGGAATAGCTTGTCACTCCAAATCTGAAACAAGAAAACATACATAAAACACCAATTATCTATTCTTATTCTTTTTTCCACTTGTACATAAGTTCTATTGTCTTCTTGCTGTTTTCCCTCATACGTTTTACTTTTTCACACTGCAATTCTGAAAAAAAAAAATTAAAATCTTTAATTAGAGCTTATCACTTTTTTTCATAACACTAAGCTTTTACACTAGGCCTGCCCACTGCCCACAGAAAAACCTGAAGCACTGTGTTCTTGTTTGTCGTCTCGCCATGTCAGTAGCTCATGTTGATCTCTTAGCGTATCCCTGATTGAATCAAATTTCTGGAAGCACGTTCCGCGATATCTTCCTTCAATCGGGAGAGAGCCATGTCGGGTACTTGGGTCTTTTCTTTGAAGTTCTCGAGACCAGCTACTTCCTTTTAGGAATCATGGATTATCATGAGGATAGGTTTAATAGGATATCAGTGTTTCATTATTTTGGTGGTATCTCCACATTACCCCTACTGTAGAATATACAGGTTAGGAATTTCTATATGATCCAAGGACCATCAGAGGTTCGGTTTGATATGGTTAAGGTATTTGCTTGGTCTCTCATGTCACACCGTATTGTTGTGAGAGGACATTTTCCATATAGAATGACTGTATCTCTGTTGTAGTGAAGTTGTACCCGCATAGGTCCTGACTTCCCTCGTTGTTCCGGCATCAGCTGATCTGACCAAGTTTCCTCTCCATCTGAACTGACACATTCTTTACTCGAAGGTTCTAGACTCATGCTTTAAGTTGAACTACGCGTATTGGTGCGTGTATGCTTAAAAATGGATGTAAGAAAATTCTTTGGTAAGTACCTACAGAAGTTGTATCATTGCTATTACGTACGGTGAGAGACTGCTGCTTTAGTACGGTTGAACTAATAATGGCGGCTAGCCATCTTTACTTAACATAAAGGTTGACAATATATACAACGAGGACAGCACACAACATAGAGTACATAATCATGGAGCACATTCTGAACACCTCCCTTCAATTTATAGTTCATAAAATTACATAAATTGTAAAATATAAAACAACATTTTACTTTACTTCAAATGACTAAATTTGCACAATTACTGATAATTAAACAAACAATCACTAAAATATTTGAACTTGATACTGTTCAAAGGTTTGGTCACCACATCGGCAATCTTCTCATCACTTCTTACAAAGAATATATTCACAAATTTCTTTTCCACAATATATTTTACAAAATTGAACTTAATGTCAATATGCTTGCTTCTCTTTGTATTTTCACTGTTGTAAATCATTTTAATTGCACTTTGATTATCTACATATAGATTTACTTTATTAACACAGTTAGTCACTTGCAAGTCCTTTTACAAATAAAAGTTCACTCACACACATTGCAGCAGATATATATTCGGCTTCAGCTGATGACAACGCGACGGTTTGCTGTTTCTTCGATGCCCAGGAGATGAGATTTTTGTTGTGGTAAATAATCATTCCACTGACACTCTTCCTGTCTGACTGGTGACCTCCCCAATTTGCGTCTGAATATCCTGTGATGTTATTGTTTCCAGTATTCGTGTATGTTAGTACTTTATCTTTGGTACCTTTAAGATATCAAATTGTTTTTGCAGAATTCCAAGTAGTGGTTATTGATGAATTCATGTATCTACTCAGATAAGATGTAGCATATGATGTATCAGGTCTTGTGATAGTTAGATATGTTAAACAACCAATTCATTCTTTATATGGGTTTTCATTAATTATTTCCTCATTTTTCTGGTATAATGAAATTATTTTATATTGGAGTACTCATCTGTTTGCAATCAACCATATTAAATTGTAGAAGGATATTTTCAAAAAATTGTTTTTGAGAAATTTTTAATACATCATTTTGTTGTCTGTTTACTTCTATTCCCAAAAAATTGTAATTTTACCCAAGTCTTTTTCATTAAATTCTTTCTGTAGAAAAGTAGTAACATCATCTATTTTTTTTCCTTTCTTCCTATTATCATCAACAAATAATAACAACCACACATTATCTTCCTTATATAAACATATATCGTAATCAGATCTCTCTAGGTTTATTTCCTTACAGAATATGTTGAATCTCTTATTCCAGCATTTAGGAGATTCTTTCAATTCATATAATGCTTTGTTAATCTTTAATACATTACAACTTTTATCTTCTAATTCTATGCCTTTAGGTACTTTTATATACACAGCATTTTCAAGGTTACCATTTACAAATGCCGTTGGTATATCTAATTGTTTTATGTTATAATCATTCTCTATCGCTTCTGATAAGCTCATTCTAATGCTGGTCATTTTTGCAACTGGTGAGTACACAAAATCATCTATTTTCAGTCGGAATCCCCTTGCTACGAGTCTAGCTTTATTTGTTCCGTCAGATTTAGTTTTAAATACCCACTTGGTGTCAATAGCTTTTTGTTCCTCAGGTAAATAACTTTCTGACCATGTACCTTGATCATTAAGTGTCTTTATTTCTTTTTTTATTGTTATCTTCCACTCTTCGTCTTCTACTGCATTATTCATTGTTTATAGGATAATCTTTGCTTGTTATTGGAAAATAGCATGAGTATGCATAACTAGTTTCCAATTCATAATCTTTTAAATATATGTAGTGTTTTTACAGTTTTTCCAATTATAGTATGAGTTTGGTTTTCTTCATCAACAATTTCATCCAATTTTTCTTCATCATGTAACTTTTCTTCTTTATGTGAATTTTCTTCAATTAAAAGTTATAAGAGTTTCCTTCTTCTCATTTTTAGAACTTTCGTTCAATAATTTTATAATTTTTTCTTTTTATTTTATAGCTACCTTCTGATAAGCTTGAACTGTAATTTTTTCTCTTCCTGTCAATATATATATATATATATATATATATATATATATAATATAAATATGTTCATACATACATATATACATACATACATATATACAGGGTGGCCCACTTAAAAGTGTTCACCTCCGATAGTATGTTGAAGTTTTCCTATATACAAAAAACAACAGTTTACAATTAAAATAACATTGAGGGGATATCTAATATACATAATACTTTTTTTGAAATTGAAATAATTTTCAAAATATGACGGTCAACTTTAGTATTTTCAAATGGGCGTCACTTATGTTTTTGTGTTGCAAATGTTGTGTTAGCTGTACCTTTATTTATATACAGAATTGTAATGTTTACACATCTTTCTGTGCCTAAAGTTTTATTTTTCTTCTCCACTCATCTCTCTCCATCCAATTCATGTCCTCCAGTCCCCTTGCTCTCATTCCAGTTCTTATTTCCTGCATCCACGAGTTTCGAGGTCTTCCTCTCCTCCTTCTTCCAGGTGGACACCATTCCAATGTTTTCCTGGGTAATCTTTCTTCCTGCATTCGTCGTACGTGCCCATACCAATTTAATTGCTTATACTTTATATAATCTACTATTGAATAACCAATATTCATTTTTTTCTCTTATGAGAGTATTTCTTATTTTGTCTAATTTTGAACATCTTGCTGCTCTCCCCAAGAAATCCATTTCCATCGACATAAGTTTTTGTTCATTTCCAAACTTCAGCTCCATATGTGACAGTACTTCTCACTATTGAATTATATATTTGTAACTTATTTTCCTGGTTATATGTCTGTTCCATAAGACTCCATTCATCATTGCTGTTATTGCTCTACCTTTATTTATTCTGTTCCTAATATCACTTTCTTGTTTATCCTCTTTATCTAATTTTACTCCCAGATACTCAAATTCTTCACATCCTCTAATATACCGCTTTTAATCTTCTAATATCAAATCTTCGGTTTCGACTCCACATCCCATATAAAATGTTTTTTTTCTAAATTTATTTTCAAACCCCAGTTATCGTATTCGTCCAATAATTTTCTGAACATAAACTCCATGTCTTCATATTCTTGAGCAATTATTATCTGGTCATCCGCAAATAACACGGTATATATTGTATCTGATCCATCTCCAATTGGTACTCCCATTCCTGAACATTTTTTGCTCCAGTTTGACAGTGCTTTATGTATAAATATCTTAAATAATGTTGGTGATATGCTACAACCTTGACGAAGGCCGTTTGTTACTTTAATTTCTTCTGATATATATTTTCCAATTTTAATTTTAGATACTGCATTTTTATACACATTTTTTATTGCATTAATAATTGTATCATTTGTGGCCATATCTTCTAATGCTTCCCACAACTTTTGTAAAGGTACAGTGTCATATGCCTTTTCTAAATCCACAAATGTGAAATGAACTTGTTGGTTGTTATTATTCGTCTTTTCAATCAATTGTTTTACCACAAATATGTGATCAATTGTAGATCTCTCAGACCTAAAGCCTGCTTGTACTTCATTCTCCTTATGTTTATAATTTTCTTCCAAATAGTATTTGATTATTTTACCATATATACGGCTAAAAACATTAATTACGGTGATTCCTCTATAATTATTGCACTCATTCTTTCTTATGAAGGACTGATATCAATCCAATTTTCCATTTTACTGGTACATCTTCTCCGTTTAGGCATCTCTCAAAAAGGCTCTTTAACAATTCAAATAATTTCCTTGTACCGTATTTAATTAATTCTGGCTGTACTCCTTCTTCCCCACGAGCCGTTCCATTTTTTAAACTTCCAATTGCTATCTCTACTGTCTCAATATCTAAATGTATACTCGTTCTGTTTTGCTTATCAGTTTCCTCTGCAATTCCACTTAAACATTTCAAACGATGTTCCGTCAATAGCTTGCTAAATTATAATTTCCATTCATTCAAAGAAATTCCCTGAATATTGATTTTATTGTGTCCTGGCTTTCTTACATTTTTCAAAGTTCTCCATGCCTCTGAACATCTTTTTCCTCCAATAAAAGTCTGAATTCTTTGACAGGTTCTTTCCCAATATTTATTCTTTTCTTCTGTCACCTTCTTTCTTACCGTTGCTTGTGCTTTTTTATACTCCATTTTGTCCGTCAAATTTTTTGTACTTAACCATTTAAGATATTTACTTTTTTCATCATCTACATACATCTCTTAATCGCCTTGTTCCAAAAATATGTTTTCTTATTCTCCATTTCCTTTTCTCCCAAAGCTTCCCTAGCAGCCATATGTATATTTTCGACAATATACTGATATTGTTTTTTAGGAGTATCAAATATATTTTCAATTAACTTTTCGTCCAGCCTCTATCTGTGGAATAAAGTCAACCAGACTGTCAGGAATGCAAAACTAAGATATGCCCATACTATTATTACACAAACTATGTCCAACTCAGCTGACATGTGGAAAAATTTAAAATCAATAGGCCTCTGTCAAAACAAACTACAGGTAGAAACAGCTGACCTACCACTAGATGAGTTGAATGACCACTTTACCCGCCTCCCTACTGACAACAACTCACAACACAAACAACAGACAATAGATGAACTAATGTCATTCCCAACCTACCCGAGACAAATTCTTTTTTTCCTATATCTCACCTGATGACGCCAAAAGAGCAGTATTACGTATTAAATCTAAAGCACAAGGAATAGACAATATAACAATAACTCTCCTGCAAAAAATAATAGACATTATTCTCCCAAGAATAACCCACATTTTTAATGCCTCTATAATGACCAGGACTTATCCCAGACTCTGGAAAATGGCTCTAGTTCGTCCTACACCGAAATCAAACACTCCCACAACACTCGATGATTATAGACCAATTAGTATTCTTCCCTGTTTATCTAAAGCACTGGAACACATAATACACTCACAGTTAACAGACTACCTAATCACACACGCCTTACTTGATGAACATCAGTCTCGTTTTAGAACAGGACATCACACAAGTACTGCACTACTTGACATTGTAGAGGACATAAGAGACTCAATGGACAAAAGCAAACTCACCGCAATAGTCCTACCTCGACTACAGCAAAGCCTTTGACACAGTAGATATAGACTTAATGCTAGCGAGACTAAAGACACTACATCTGTCGGAAAAACTGCCTTGATTGGTTTGCATTTTACCTCACTAATCGTCAGCAATCAGTTTCTGTTAATAATCGCATTTCTTCCTGGCGCTTGGTGAGGAAAGGGGTACCTCAAGGCGGCGTCCTCGCTCCTCTTCTCTTCTCGATTTATATTAATGACGTGACCAAGAAACTACAAAACTGCAAGCATCATCTTTACGCCGACGACCTACAGATTTACACACACTTTAGGCCTGACGAAATTAATGAATATATTGACAAAGTAAACACTGACCTCAGGCATATATCTTTATGGTCCAGACAATATGGGCTGAAACTAAATGTAAACAAAACGCAAGCAATAATTATCGGACATCCAAGGCTATTACACCTCATAAACAATGGCAATATGCCGGCTGTCATATTAGATAATGAACAAATTCCTTATACCGACGTCGTTAAAAACTTGGGATTTTACTTAGATTCTAATTTAAATTGGCATGTGCAAGTAAAACAAACATCTAAAAGGATCTTCTCCATAATGCATCCCCTAAAGCGACGTAAAACATTTTCCTCCTACAACTCTTAGGTCCGGTTGTACGAACTTCAGGTTAACTCCCAAGTTAGTCATCTGACGCTTAAGGCTATCAGGAGTAACAACGTCAATATGCGTTTTACCACCTGCTTTTAACCGCCAGTTGCGTATAACCGGTTTTAATAAAACTACTTAACTTTTCAGTTATGTTGGTAATGAATTCCAATTTTCCCCTCCGTATTATGTTGGCTGAATTGGGTATACGCGCATCATCTTTCTTATGTTTTCTTATTTCCCATAGCAAAAATTCGTCTGCTTTCATTATTTATCCATACTGCATCAATGTTTTCAATTCTGATATAATTAATTTTATACTATATTATAGTTTATTTTCAATATTATAAAATTGTTGTATATGTAGTGTTTTAAATAATTGGGTTAGTTTTGCCCATTTTCGTGTTTATTCCATTTTAATATTATTTTTATTTCTTTGAAGTGTTGTAATATTTATAACAATTCAATAGTAATTAGGCCTCCACGTCGTAATAGTTTTGTGACATATATGTACGGTATAATTCACGCACCACACCAAATTTAAAAAGTCTTAAATAAATTGGGTTGGTTTCCATTTCGTGCTATTCATTTTAATATTATTTTTATTTCTTTGAAGTTGTTTATATTATAACAATTCAATGTAATTAGGCCTACACGTAGTAATAGTTTTGTGAAATATATGTACGGTATAATACACGCGACACACCAAAATTTAAAAAGTAATGCGATGTTTAATTATATGAATTCAAACTTTCTCATATTTGTTATAAATAGAGAGAGGAATTTTATAAAATTTCATGTTTTAAACTATTTGTCAGAGAGCGCTGAGGTTAAGTATCTTTACATTTTATGATATGCAGAATCAAATTAAGACCAACAAAAAACTTCATATTTCATAATATTTTTAACAAAATGTTGATATTTTAGTGAAAATTTCATACTCCTCCATATTTTTCAACTTTCAAATTCCGATATTTTTTTTTTCAATAAAGTTCTAGGAAGAATTCATTAAAATATTTTTGAAATGAATGTATTTGTGTAATTTTTTGACAATGTAATGTGGTAGACAAGTGAAAAATTATCAGTATCTTTATAAAAGCAAATAATTGGATGATTTGAGTCACAGAGTGTCAAGTTCGATGGAGTTTTTTGTCCCCCAGAACAAGATCATGAGCCTAAATGAATAAGTAGATACAATACTTTGGAATTTTTCGTAGTCAGTAGCTGGGTCAGTTCGTTCTTGATACCTGAGGGCAGGTCTGTACTGTGAACAGTATTACAGAATTGAAAATGTAAGAAA
>JASPKZ010002176.1:0-10902 GCA_030220185.1 Diploptera punctata | reverse complement strand
CTGGATTTATAATGCCCACAAATCCTGTATAAATCCATAATTTCAACATTCAGTTTCCGTTGGTTAAGTCTTATTTAGGAGAAAACATAAAAAAAATGTAAAAAAAAGGCACTATTATGTAAGATACTGCATAATACTTTCTTGAATAAAAGTGTAATGAGGTTATGATGCAAAAAATCCAGTATCAGTACAGAATTACAACATTGTGTTGAAAATGTATATTCTTACAGTTTGAGTAGAAAATGGTCAATTTTTGCGAAACTTTCAAGAAATGCAAAAGTACCATCTACAGACTGTGGTTCCGGATTTATAACGGCAAACACTCCGGTGTAAATTCCAGAATGTTCAAAATTGTGTTTTCCGTGGTTTATTGTCTTACAGTTTAACAAAAAACAATGTAAAAAAAATTCTCGATTAATTAAGAAGCTGCTAAACTACTTTCTTGAGACAGTGTAAAGCGCGTTATGAGGCAAAAAAAAACAGTATAGTTTCACAATTTTGTAAAATTGTGTTGGAAAATGTTATATTCTTACAGTTTGACCAGAACATGTCAAATTTTTTGCGAAACGTCAAAAAAAATCAAAACTACTATCTAGAGACTGTGGTCCCGGATTTATAATGCAAAATATCCGGTATAAATCCAGAATTTTCAAAATTGAGTGTTCCGTGGTTTACGGTCTGTAGAAATTTAAACAAAAATGTAAATATTCACGATTATTAAGAAAATGCATAAATTATTTCTTGAGACATAGTAAAACAATTTATGATGTAAAAAATGACAGTATAAGTACAGAATTACCAAAACTGTGTTGGGACAATGCTATATTCTTACAGTTTGACAAGAAATGTCAAATTTTTCCAAACTTCAAAAAATGGCATACCTACAATCTAGAGACTGTGTCCTGGATTTTATAATGCAAAAAATCCGGTGTAAAATCTAGATATTTCAAAATTGAGTTTTCCGTGGTTATACGTTTTAGACAATTAACAAAAAAATGTAAAAATTCTCGATTATAAAGAAACTGCATAACTACATTATTGAGATAGTGAAAAGCGTTTATGATGGCAAAAATAAAGCATATGTATCATCACTTACAAAATTGTTTTGTAAATGTTATATTCTTTACAGTAATTACAGAAATTGTCAAATTTTTCGAAACTTCAAAAAAATGCAAAACTACTATCTAGAGACTGTGCGCCCTGATTTATAATGCAAAAAATCCGTTGTCAAACCAGATATTCAAAATTTGGGTTTCCGTGGGTTATTGTTTTACTGATTAACAAAAAAATGTAAAAAATTCACTCGATTTGAAGAAAATGCATAACTACTATTCTTAGAGAAAGTTTAAAAAGGTTTGATGCAGAAAATCCAACATATAAGTACAGTAATCTTCAAAATTGTGTTGGAAAATGTTATATTCTTACAGTTTGACAAGAAAACTCAAATTTTTCGAAACTTCAAAAAATGCAAAACTACTATCTAGAGACTGTGTCCTGGATTTATAATACAAAAAATCTGGTATAAATCCAGAATATTCAAAATTGAGTGTTCCGTGGTTACGTCTTAGAGATTAACGAAAATGTAAAAAATTCACGATTATTAAGTTAATGCATAACCACTTTCTTGAGACAATGTAAAGCGTTTATGATGCAAAAAACCATTAAGTATAAGTACATAACTTCAAAATTGTGTAGAAAAATGGTATATTCTTACAGTTTGACCCAGAAAAAATGTAAAATTTTTTTCGAAACTTCAGAAATGCAAAAGTACTATCTAGAGACTGTGTTCCGGATTTATAATGCAAACAATACGATGTAAATCCAGAATTTCAAAATTGATTTTCCCGGGTTATCGCCTTACAGTTTTAACAAAAAAACGTAAAAATTCACGATAACTAAGAATTTGACATACCTACGTTCTTGAGAAAGTGTAAAGCGTTTATGATGGAAAAATCCAGTGTTAAGTACAGAATTTGAAAATTGTGTTGGAAAATGTTATATTCTTACAGGTTTGACCAGAAAGTGTCAAATTTTTCGAAAACTTCAAAAAATGCAAAACTACTATCTAGAGACTGATGCCCCGGATTTATATAATGCAAAAAATCCGGTGTAAATCCAGAATTTCAAAATTGAAGTTTTCCGTGGTTATCGTCTTACAGGTTAACAAAAAAGGTAAAAATTCTCGATTATTAAGAAAACTGCATAACTACTTTCTTGATAAAGTGTAAAGAGTTTATGATGCAAAAATTTTTCGAAATTTCAAAAAATGCAAAACTAACTATCTAGAGACTGTGTCCTATATTTTATATGCAATAATGCAAAAATTATGTATAAATTCCTGAATTTCAAAATTGAGTTTTCCGTTGGTATCATCTTAGAGATTAACATAAAAATGTAAAAAAAGGTCGGATTGTTTGCGTTATTAATTAACACACATACTAGATGGTAACTTTGCATTTCTTGAAGTTTCAAAAAATTTGACATTTCTACTCAAACTGTAAGAATATAACATTTTCAACACAATTTTGAAATTCTGTTCTTATACTGGATTTTTTGCATCATAAACTCTTTACACTTTATCAAGAAAGTAGTTATGCAGTATGTTAATAATAGTGACTTTTTTTACATTTTTATGTTAATCTCTAAGATGATAACCACGGAAAACTCAATTTTGAAATTCAGGATTTATACCTAATTTTTTGCATTATAAATACAGGACACAGTCTCTAGATAGTAGTTTTGCATTTTTTTGAAATTTCGAAAATTGTTTGCATCAAAAACTCTTTACACTTTATCAAGAAAGTAGTTATGCAGTTTCTTAATAATCGAGAATTTTTACCTTTTTTGTTAACCTGTAAGACGATAACCACGGAAAACTCAATTTTGAAATTCTGGATTTACACCGGATTTTTTGCATTATAAATCCGGGGCACAGTCTCTAGATAGTAGTTTTGCATTTTTTGAAGTTTCGAAAAATTTGACACTTTCTGGTCAAACTGTAAGAATATAAAATTTTCCAACACAATTTTCAAATTCTGTACTTATACTGGATTTTTCCATCATAAACGCTTTACACTTTCTCAAGAACGTAGGTATGCAAATTCTTAGTTATCGTGAATTTTTACGTTTTTTTGTTAAACTGTAAGGCGATAACCACGGAAAACTCAATTTTGAAATTCTGGATTTACATCGTATTGTTTGCATTATAAATCCGGAACACAGTCTCTAGATAGTACTTTTGCATTTCCTGAAGTTTCGAAAAAAATTGACATCTTCTGGTCAAACTGTAAGAATATATCATTTACCTACACAATTTTGAAGTTATGTACTTATACTTTCTTTTTTGCATCATAAACGCTTTACATTGTCTCAAGAAAGTTGTTATGCATTAACTTAATAATCGTGAATTTTTTACATTTTCGTTAATCTCTAAGACGTAACCACGGAACACTCAATTTTGAAATTCTGGATTTATACCAGATTTTTTGTATTATAAATCCAGGACACAGTCTCTAGATAGTAGTTTTGCATTTTTTGAAGTTTCGAAAAATTTGAGTTTTCTTGTCAAACTGTAAGAATATAACATTTTCCAACACAATTTTGAAATTCTGTACTTATACTGGATTTTCTGCATCATAAACTTTTTACACTGTCTCAAGAAAATAGTTATGCAGTATCTTAATAATAGTGATTTTTTTTTACATTTTTTTGTTAACCTCTAAGATGATAACCACGGAAAACTCAATTTTGAAATTCTGGGTTTATACCGGATTTTTTGCATTATAAATCCTGGACACAGTCTCTAGATACTAGTTTTGCATTTTTTGAAGTTTCGAAACATTTGACATTTTCTGGTCAATCTGTAAGAATATAACACTTTCCAACACAATTTTGAAATTCTGTACTTATACTGGATTTTTTGCATCATAAACTCTTTACACTTTCTCAAGAAAGTAGTAATGCAGTATCTTAATAATCGTGAATTTTTTACATTTTTTGTTAATCTCTAAGACGATAACCACGGAAAACTCAATTTTGAAATTCTGGATTTACACCGGATTTTTTGCATTATAAATCCAGAACACAGTCTCTAGATAGTAGTTTTGCATTTTTTGAAGTTTCGAATAAATTTGACATTTTCTGGTCAAACTGTAAGAATATAACATTTACCAACACAATTTTGAAGTTATGTACTTATACTTCATTTTTTGCATCATAAACGCTTTACATTGTCTCAAGAAAGTGGTAATGCATTATCTTAATAATCGTGAATTTTTTACATTTTTGTTAATCTCTAAGACGTAACCACGGAACACTCAATTTTGAAATTCTGGATTTATACCGGATTTTTTGTATTATAAATCCAGGACACAAGTCTCTAGATAGTAGTTTTGCATTTTTTTGAAGTTTCGAAAAATTTGACATTTTCTGGTCAAACTGTAAGAATATAACATTTTCCAACACAATTTTGAAATTCTGTACTTATACTGGATTTTTTGCATCAAAACGCTTTACACTTTCTCAAGAAAGTAGTTATGCAGTTTCTTAATTATAGTGAATTTTTTTACATTTTTTTGTTAAACCTGTAAGACGATAACCACGGAAAACTCAATTTTGAAATTCTGGAGTTATACCGGATTTTTGCATTATAAATCCAGGACACAGTCTCTAGATAGTAGTTTTGCATTTTTTGAAGTTTCGAAAAATTTGACATTTTCTGGTCAAACTGTAAGAATATAACATTTTCAACACAATTTTGTAATTCTGTACTTATACTGGATTTTTTGCATCATAAACGCTTTACACTTGTCTCAAGAAAGTAGTTAATGCAGCATCTTAATAATTGTGAATTTTTTACATTTTTTGTTAATCTCTAAGACGATAACCACGGAAAACTCAATTTTGAAATTCTGTATTTATACCGGGTTTTTTTGCATTATAAATCCAGGACATCGTCTCTAGATAGTAGTTTTGCATTTTTTGAAGTTTCGAAAAATTCGATATTTTCTGGTCAAACTGTAAGAATATAACATTTTTCAACACAATTTTGAAGTTACGTACTTATACTGGATTTTTGCATCATAAACGCTTTACACTGTCTCAAGAATGCAGTAATGCATTTTCTTAATAATCGAGAATTTTTACATTTTTTTGTTAACCAGTAAGACGATAACCACGGAAACCCCAATTTTGAATATCTGGTTTGACACCGGATTTTTGCATTATAAATCCGGGGCACAGTCTCTAGATAGTAGTTTTGCATTTTTTGAAGTTTCGAAAAATTTGACATTTTCTTGTCAAACTGTAAGAATATAACATTTACAAAAACAATTTTGAAGTTATGTACATATGCTTTATTTTTGCATCATAGACGCTTTTCACTATCTCAATAATGTAGTTATGCAGTTTCTTATTAATCGAGAATTTTTACATTTTTTTGTTAATGTCTAAAACGTAAACGACGGAAAACTCAATTTTGAAATTCTGGATTTACACCGGATTTTTTGCATTATAAATCCAGGACACAGTCTCTAGATTGTAGTTATGCATTTTTTGAAGTTTGGAAAAATTTGACATTTTCTTGTCAAACTGTAAGAATATAGCATTTTCCAACACAGTTTTGTAATTCTGTACTTATACTGTATTTTTTACATCATAAATGTTTTACTCTGTCTCAAGAAAATAATTATGCAGTTTCTTAATAATCGTGAATATTTTACATTTTTTGTTAATTTCTAAGACGTAACCACGGAACACTCAATTTTGAAATTCTGGATTTATACCGGATATTTTGCATTATAAATCCGGGACACAGTCTCTAGATAGTAGTTTTGCATTTTTTTGAAGTTTCGAAAAATTTGACATTTTCTGGTCAAACTGTAAGCATATAACATTTTCCAACACAATTTTAAAATTTTGTACTTACACTGGATTTTTTGCATCATAAACGCTTTACACTTGCTCAAGAAAGTAGTTATGCAGTTTCTTAATTATCGTGAATTTTTACTTTTTTTTGTTAAACTGTAAGACGATAACCACGGAAAACTCAATTTTGAAATTCTGGATTTACACCGGATTGTTTGCGTTATAAATCCGGAACACAGTCACTAGATGGTACTTTTGCATTTCTTGAAGTTTCAAAAAAATTTGACATTTTCTACTCAAACTGTAAGAATATAACATTTTCAACACAATTTTGAAATTCTGTTCTTATACTGGATTTTTTGCATCATAAACTCTTTACACTTTATCAAGAAAGTAGTTATGCAGTATGTTAATAATAGTGACTTTTTTTACATTTTTATGTTAATCTCTAAGATGATAACCACGGAAAACTCAATTTTGAAATTCAGGATTTATACCTAATTTTTTGCATTATAAATACAGGACACAGTCTCTAGATAGTAGTTTTGCATTTTTTTGAAATTTCGAAAATTTTTTGCATCATAAACTCTTTACACTTTATCAAGAAAGTAGTTATGCAGTTTCTTAATAATCGAGAATTTTTACCTTTTTTGTTAACCTGTAAGACGATAACCACGGAAAACTCAATTTTGAAATTCTGGATTTACACCGGATTTTTTGCATTATAAATCCGGGGCACAGTCTCTAGATAGTAGTTTTGCATTTTTTGAAGTTTCGAAAAATTTGACACTTTCTGGTCAAACTGTAAGAATATAACATTTTCCAACACAATTTTCAAATTCTGTACTTACACTGGATTTTTCCATCATAAACGCTTTACACTTTCTCAAGAACGTAGGTATGCAAATTCTTAGTTATCGTGAATTTTTACGTTTTTTTGTTAAACTGTAAGGCGATAACCACGGAAAACTCAATTTTGAAATTCTGGATTTACATCGTATTGTTTGCATTATAAATCCGGAACACAGTCTCTAGATAGTACTTTTGCATT
This sequence comes from Diploptera punctata, assembly GCA_030220185.1. Lineage (NCBI taxonomy): Eukaryota > Metazoa > Arthropoda > Insecta > Blattodea > Blaberidae > Diploptera > Diploptera punctata. The sequence continues at coordinate 3,986 of JASPKZ010002176.1, read as the reverse complement.
TCCTGAAGTTTCGAAAAAAATTGACATTTTCTGGTCAAACTGTAAGAATATAGCATTTACCTACACAATTTTGAAGTTATGTACTTATACTTTATTTTTTGCATCATAAACGCTTTACATTGTCTCAAGAAAGTGGTTATGCATTAACTTAATAATCGTGAATTTTTTACATTTTTGTTAATCTCTAAGACGTAACCACGGAACACTCAATTTTGAAATTCTGGATTTATACCAGATTTTTTGTATTATAAATCCAGGACACAGTCTCTAGATAGTAGTTTTGCATTTTTTGAAGTTTCGAAAAATTTGAGTTTTCTTGTCAAACTGTAAGAATATAACATTTTCCAACACAATTTTGAAATTCTGTACTTATATTGGATTTTCTGCATCAAACTTTTTAAACTTTATTAAGAAAATAGTTATGCAGTATCTTAATAATAGTGATTTTTTTACATTTTTTTGTTAACCTCTAAGACGATAACCACGGAAAACTCAATTTTGAAATTCTGGATTTATACCGGATTTTTTGCATTATAAATCCAGGACACAGTCTCTAGATAGTAGTTTTGCATTTTTTGAAGTTTCGAAAAATTTGACATTTTCTGGTCAAACTGTAAGAATATAACATTTTCCAACACAATTTTGAAGTTATGTACTTATACTGGATTTTTGCATCATAAACGCTTTACACTGTCTCAAGAAAGTAGTTATGCAGTTTCTTAATAATCGAGAATTTTTACATTTTTTGTTAATCTCTAAGACGAAAACCACGGAAAACTCAATTTTGAAATTCTGGATTTAAACCGGATTTTTTGCATTATAAATCCGGGACACAGTCTCTAGATAGTAGTTTTGCATTTTTTGAAGTTTCGAAAAATTTGACATTTTCTGGTCAAACTGTAAGAATATAACATTTTCCAACACAATTTTGAAATTTCTGTACTTATACTGGATTTTTTGCATCATAAATGCTTTACACTTTCTCAAGAAAGTAGTTATGCAGTTTCTTAATAATCGTGAATTTTTACATTTTTTTGTTAAACTCTAAGACGATAACCACGGAAAACTCAATTTTGAAATTCTGGATTTACACCGGATTTTTTGCATTATAAATCCGGGACACAGTCTCTAGATAGTAGTTTTGCATTTTTTGAAGTTTCGAAAAATTTGACATTTTCTGGTCAAACTGTAAGAATATAACATTTTCCAACACAATTTTGAAATTATGTACTTATACTGGATTTTTTGCATCATAAACGCTTTACACTGTCTCAAGAAAGTAGTTATGCAGTTTCTTAATAATCGTGAATTTTTACATTTTTTTGTTAATGTCTAAGACGATAACCACGGAAAACTCAATTTTGAAATTCTGGATTTACACCGGATTTTTTGCATTATAAATCCAGGACACAGTCTCTAGATAGTAGTTTTGCATTTTTTGAAGTTTCGAAAAATTTGACATTTTCTTGTCAAACTGTAAGAATATAACATTTTCAACACAATTTTCAAATTCTGTACTTATACTGGATTTTTTGCATCATAAACGCTTTACACTTTCTCAAGAAAGTAGTTATGCAGTTCCTTAATAATCGTGAATTTTTTACATTTTTTGTTAATCTCTAAGACGATAACCACGGAAAACTCAATTTTGAAATTCTGGATTTATACCGGATTTTTTGCATTATAAATCCAGGACACAGTCTCTAGATAGTAGTTTTGCATTTTTTGAAGTTTCGAAAAATTTGACATTTTCTTGTCAAACTGTAAGAATATAACATTTTCAACACAATTTTGAAGTTATGTACTTATACTGGATTTTTTGCATCATAAACGCTTTACACTGTCTCAAGAAAGTAGTTATGCAGTATATTAATAATCGTGAATTTTTACATTTTTTGTTAATCTCTAAGACGATAACCACGGAAAACTCAATTTTGAAATTCTGGATTTACACCGGATTTTTTGCATTATAAATCCGGGACACAGTCTCTAGATAGTAGTTTTGCATTTTTTGAAGTTTCGAAAAATTTGACATTTTCTGGTCAAACTGTAAGAATATAACATTTTCAAAACAATTTTGAAGTTATGTACTTATGCTGGATTTTTTTCATCATAAACGCTTTTCACTTTCTCAACAAAGTAGTTATGCAGTATCTTAATAATCGTGAATTTTTACATTTTTTTGTTAATGTCTAAGACGATAACCACGGAAAACTCAATTTTGAAATTCTGGATTTATACCGGATTTTTTGCATTATAAATCCAGAACACAGTCTCTAGATAGTAGTTTTGCATTTTTTGAAGTTTCGAAAAATTTGACATTTTCTGGTCAAACTGTAAGAATATAAAATTTTCCAACACAATTTTAAAATTCTGTACTTATACTGGATTTTTTGCATCATAAACGCTTTACACTTTCTCAAGAAAGTAGTTATGCAGTTTCTTAATAATCGTGAATTTTTACATTTTTTGTTAATCTGTAAGACGATAACCACGGAAAACTCAATTTTGAAATTCTGGATTGATACCGGATTTTTTGCATTATAAATCCGGGACACAGTCTCTAGATAGTAGTTTTGCATTTTTTGAAGTTTCGAAAAATTTGACATTTTCTGGTCAAACTGTAAGCATATAACATTTTCCAACACAATTTTAAAATTTTGTACTTACACTGGATTTTTTGCATCATAAACGCTTTACACTTGCTCAAGAAAGTAGTTATGCAGTTTCTTAATTATCGTGAATTTTTACTTTTTTTTGTTAAACTGTAAGACGATAACCACGGAAAACTCAATTTTGAAATTCTGGATTTACACTGGATTGTTTGCGTTATAAATCCGGAACACAGTCTCTAGATGGTACTTTTGCATTTCTTGAAGTTTCGAAAAAATTTGACATTTTCTACTCAAACTGTAAGAATATAACATTTTCAACACAATTTTGAAATTCTGTACTTATACTGGATTTTTTGCATCATAAACTCTTTACACTTTATCAAGAAAGTAGTTATGCAGTATCTTAATAATAGTGATTTTTTTACATTTTTATGTTAATCTCTAAGATGATAACCACGGAAAACTCAATTTTGAAATTCTGGATTTATACCGGATTTTTTGCATTATAAATCCGGGACACAGTCTCTAGATAGTAGTTTTGCATTTTTTGAAGTTTCGAAAATTTTGAAATTCGTACTTATCTGGATTTTTTTGCCTCATAAAACTCATTACACTTTATCAAGAAAGTAGTTATGGCAGTATCTCTAAATCATAGTGATTTTTTTTTAGCATTTTTAATGTTTCCTCTATGATGATAACCACGGAAAACTCAATTTTGAATTCTGGATTTACACCGGATTTTTGCATTATAAATCCGGGGCCCAGTCTCTAAATAGTTGTTATTGCATTTTTTGAAAGTTTGAAAAAAATTTGACACTTTCTGGTCAACTGTAAGAATATAAAACTTTCCAACACACTTTTCAAATTCTGTACTTACACTGGATTTTTCCATCAATACAAGATTTACACTTTCTCAAGAACGTAGGTATGCAAATTCTTAGTTATCGTGAATTTTTATTTTTACGGTTTTTTGTTAACCTGTAAGGCCCCGATAACCCCCGGGAAAAAACTCAATTTTGAAATTCTGGGATTTACATCTTATTGTTTGCATTATAAATCGGAACACACGTCTCTAGATAGTAGATTTGCATTTCCGGAAGTTTTTCGCTCAATAAATGTGACATTTTCTGGTCAAACTGTAAGACTATATAGCATTTACCTACACAATGTTGAAGTTACGTACTCTATACTTCATTTTTTTGCATCATAAATGCTTTACATTGGTCTAAAGAAAGTGGTGATGCATTAATCTTCATAATCATGAATTTTTACATTTTTGTTAATCTCTAAGAACGTAGACCACGGAAGGCACTCAATTTTGAAATTCCTGGATTTATACCAGATTTTTGTATTATTAGTCCAGGACACGTC
>JASPKZ010002175.1:2500-48883 GCA_030220185.1 Diploptera punctata | reverse complement strand
ACCTTGGTTTCCTAGATGTCAGTATGAGGCGGAACGCTTACTACGGACCACTCAAATGAGATCTATATGAAAACAAGTGTAACTAAATTGGTATGGATCAAATTCTTCCCTGTAGGGGGAGAGCGCCTAAATCTCTGTTAAGGGAAACATGGGCTTACAAGAAACAAGAGTAATGCATTTAACATAATTTGAGACAAATACAATAGTGGACAGACAGTTCGACTGGAAATATGAATTTCCTGAAATCTATTATTAACATATATATATATATATATATATATACATATGAGGTATGGACAATCAATAACTACTACTAGAATAGACTAATAGCTCTAGAAATGGATTATTTACGCAGAAGTTCCAGAAAGTCAAAATTAGAACATGTCACAAATAAGGAAATTAGAAACATAATGGAAGCAAAAGAAGCATAATTGAAAGAATTGAGGAGAAGGAATTAAAGTGGTTAGGACATGTTTTAAAAATGGAAGATGAGTGATGGCCGAAGCAACTATATGAATGGCATCCGACCAGAAAGAAGAAAAGAGGGAGATCATGGAAGGAAAAGATGAAGACAGTAATGCAAGCTAGAGGGCTAAGCATCGAAGATGCCCAAGACTGTAGACTTTGGAGGTTTGGTACGGGAAGACGGCAGCAGCTGTAAAAACCCGAATATATATATATATATATATATATATATATATATATATATATATATATATTACTAAAAATATGTTTCCCTTGAAATTATACAGCAATATGTTGTTTTATTATTTCGCGCACGCCTCTCAACGTTGGTGTCCAGAGATCGAGTCTCCGACACTCCATGTGGATTTCGTGTTGGACGAAACGGAGCTTGGGCAGGATTTTCTCGGGGTTATCTTCCTTTTGCGGACTTTAGATGTCTCACTGAGTCGGTGTGTTGACCATATGTCACTCATGACATTTTTGGGCAAGTAAGTTAACTAAAATGAACTTGGTCTAGTGACACCTTCCAAAGGAGAGACTATGGCTCAACAATGGGTTACGTCATTAATCACTGTCAAAGCATTGCAAACATTTTTCGCGGAAGATACGCAGATCGACCTTCAAACAGACAAATAATCTTTAAATGACTCCATAGCCAAAATGAATGAGGACTTTGACTCGCTAAATACTTGGACAGAGAAATATGAACTTAAATCCTAGAAAGTCACAAGCAATCATTATGGGTGAACAGAGACTATTAGCTTCAATCAACACAAATACAGTATCACATATGTCACGTAATGGGTTTCAAATCCCTTATAGTGAGAGAGTTAAAAAACTAGGAGTTTATATGGACTATTTAACTCATGCCCCAAATGGGAGTTAATGGCCCATCACATTTCAATGAATTTTCATTTACAACCAATCACAATATTTTTCACCTCGATTTTGTCAGTTTATTTTTATCATATTAACATCAAGCTCCTCTTTTTTAAGATTCTGAATAGGCCAGAGCATTATTTTGCAGTGATTGACTCTCTGAGAAATACGGCTACCAGATTGTATATATTATACTGCACGAATGTAAACAGATACTGCTTGCGAGATATAATAGAAAACATTCGTAGTAATTGATTATACCACAATAAAAATAAACCACTGTTAGCACTTTCTTAAACGTATTATTTCCCAGGAATTTACGTTATAGAAATATATAATTTACATCAAAGGACATCAAAAATTTATTAATAATGTGTTATGTTTGTTATAAACAGTTTAATGTGTTTCATTTTTTCACCACTAGGGTGCATTCTTACAATATTGCGATCCTTTGGCAAAAAATAATATGATCTGGATGCAGTGATGAACAAATGAAGCATAACAAACGTTTTTCATTTGTTTTCAAACATCGCCGTTTACATTAAATATATAAATATTTTAAAATAACTATATTTAAATAATGATTTGTGAGTAAACAGCTTAATTTTATTCGTTAAATAGTCCTAACAAATGCCACTCTTGATTTCCAAAGTATCTAGATAAATTCACTCCTCACTTCGTGAGTCGAGAATTTATCGATAATTTGGAGAAATCACTCGTGGCAATACTTATAATAAAAATCAAAATTGGAATGAACATACCTGCAAAACGATCTTCTCAAAAAATTCATTAAGTAAAACCAATAACAAATTGTATATCATTTGCTCTAAGATAAATGTTAGTAGAAACACTTGCTGTGCCACATTTTGATTATTCTGATACTCTTTTTATATATCTGAATACTGTTTTTAACTGAAGTTCTTCAACGTGTTCATAATGCTTGTATACTTTTTAGTAGTATATACTTACTTACTTACTTACTCACTGGCACTATTGAACCCGTAGGTTCATGGCCGCGCGGACATAAGCTCTCCATACATCCCTATCCTGAGCTAATGCTTTCCAATCATTCCCTGTATAATCTACTTCCCTCAAATCATAGTTAATGTTATTCTCCCACCTCATTGTTGGTCTAACAACTGGGCGTTTTCCCTCTGGCTTTCCTACAAGAAGCTTCCATGCAAGTCTTTCATTCCCCATACATGCAACATGTCCTGCCCATCGCAGTCTACGAGACTTAACTGTTATTATAGCCTATCTGGCTTCCTATAAAGGCAATGTAGTTCATTGTTATGTAGTCTTCTCCATTCACCTATCTGTTCATCTCTCTTTGGTCCAAAAATTTTCTAAGTACTTTATTCTCAAATACTTGTAATCTCATTTCTCCCTTAAAGTAAGAGTCCATGTTTCGCATCCATATAATATAACTGGTAGAATACTTATACTAAAAATCTGATCTGTTGTAGACCTGTTTCTTCTAAATGCACATTGATGATCTCCTAGAATGTCATCAATGTAGGGAGTAAGTCTGCTAACTAATATATTTGTTAGGATTTTGTACGAAGTTGAAAGTAATGAGATGCCCCTGTAGTTGTCGCAATCAATTTTATCTCCTTTCTTATAAATTGGTACGATAATTGATTCCTTCCATTCATCTGGAAGAGCTTCTTTTTCCCAAATCATACTAAGCAACCTATATATAATACTTACATATCACTAGAAGTCATAACTTAAGCATTTATAACATTAATTAAGATATAATAAAGTTCTTTGTTACTTTTTGTTAAATATACTACTATTATTTATCCTTGAGGTAACTTTCCATTACGAACGAAATTTTTAATTATAAATTTCAACTTTATTTATAGGTAAATGTTGGAAAAAATAAAAAAGTTACATTTTAAGGGTGATCAAATTTAGAGGCGTAATATTTACTATAATCCGTTTGCTCAATTAAGAGAATCTTCCCGCGCAAATATTTGAAGGGATTAGGCACTATCGGACCGAGTAGATTAGTGTTTACTTGAAGGCCAGCGTTATGTATAGGAAGGGTCGGAAATGTTTTCTTTCTTTCTTTCGAAGGTAATGTACACTTTTATATTGCATTTAGTGGCCAGTTGTATGAGTTGCGCTACGTGAAGTTTTTTTTTTTTTTTTCAACAATGAGTGTTAACATATTTTAAAAACTTGGGCTAGTTGCTCCCGCTCTCCGACTGGCCGTGCAGCAACCGTTTGGAAATATACGCGGGAAGATTATCTTAATTGAGCAAACGGACTATAGTATAATTGTTTTTGAGACGCCTTTAACATCTACGCCATATACCGTATATTTATTTAATTAGTCTGCATTTGTACTGTGCAACTGAGAATATGATGAAATGAATCCTGGTAATGAAATTGCAACGCAGTCAGGAGAGTCTGTACCCGGATTTGAACCTAGGACTTCACAAATATGAGTCCGAAATGCCACAGCTTCAACCAACTCGTTAGGTAATATAACAATTATAATAACAGGTATAAGGGGGCACGCCGTAGCGTAGTGGTTAAGGCACTGCGCTACAAGCCAGAAGGTCGAGGGTTCAAGTCCCGGTGGGGTCAGGATTTTTAAACTGACCCAAACCTTCTGGCGGCACTATGGCCCTGGGGTCGACTCAGCCTCTAACGGAAATGAGTACCAGAGGCTTGTTCTGGGGGTAAAGGCAGCCGTCACGCAGGGCTGACAACCCGGCTGACATCAAATGCCGATTGTCCAGAAAAAAGTGGGAGCCTTAACCTCCTACTACCCGAAGGGCCTCCTGAGGCCTGTAGTGGGGTTACAAAAAAAACAAATAACAGGTATAAATATATTTTGTTTTTTTAATGTCCCAGGTTGTCTTTTGGACAATTTTGGCGTTCTCTACTGGCATTGGTGTAATTGTAACCAACTTCTGAGGTTGGGACACGAGGAAGGCGGGGTTACGTTGCCACGATGATATGATGGGCGATGATGATGATAGTGGTGCGCCAGGAGAGTTCCTAATCCTAAGCTTAACCTAAGATGAATATGAATGATGATGATTGCGATGGTCATGTGATTTTCAAGGTCCGTTGGGCCTTAAAGTTTTCTGACATTTGTCTTACAGGTGAGGAAAAACCCCGATAAAAACCTCACCCAGGAAACCGTCCCGACCGGGGATCGAACCCGGGTCCGCTGCGTGACAAGGCAGTACGCTATCTTGAGACCACAGCGGGGACGCTATAAATATCTTTATAACAATAAAACACAAGAAAAGAAACAAAAATGAAATTTTATAATGTAATGGCTGTTCTTGTATTGATGTATGGATCAGAATATTGGACGATCACTAAAAGACAAGAACAAAGATTGGAAGCAGCTGAGATGAGATTTTTAAGAAATATAGCAGGATATACTCTGTTGGATAAGAAAAGAAATGAAGATATAAGAAAGGAACTAAATATTTTCAAACTTACAGACCGAATAATTAAATATAGGAACGCCTGGAAAGACATGTTGATAGAATGCCAGAAGAATGATTTCCAAAATTATTGCTAAATTATAAACCGCACGGAAGGAGAAATGTTGGACGCCCACACAGAAGATGGTCTGAACAATTTTAACAATTCTAGCTTTCATGAAACCGGAACGACCCAACACGCTTAATCCTTGGATGATGATGATGAACAATAAAACCGAACTGTAAAGAAAATATTTTGCAATTATTAAAAAAATACGTGTAGGTGTTATTGTTGTTGTGATCCTCCATCACACATAAATGAGGAAAATTTCATAAGAATTCACATCTTTGTTTTTGTTGCCGTAATAATGGCGATTGCGCTACCATCTTGCGGACATATGTGCGCAGAGGATATGTCCGTTCCTTTAAGAGCTCTTCATTACAATAATAAGGAATTTATTTCCTTTTGTGGCGTCTGTTTCCATGTTTTCCTATTTCCATCATCATGTTTTATTCATACTTCTTACTTTTATATCTATTTGTGCTCTAATAAAACTATACGATACATTATCTTCTTTCTGTTTCCCTTCTTCATTCTCGTTGCTCTAGCCAAGCTTGAACGCCGATGCCATTTGACTTCTGGCACAAAATTCAAGACAATGTATTGAAGCAATCACAAATCTTACTTATATTTTCATCGTTGTAAAGATATTTATTAATAAAAGTTTTAGAAAACTAAAACAACACGCTTTATTAGAAAACCGAAATAAAAAACATGGGGTGCTCTTTATCAATTAATATATTTGATAATAAACAGATATTGGTAAAAGTAAAGTCTCTAAGAAGAAAATGTAAAAATCATAAAAAGCACCCCACGCTTTTGATGGTAAAATTATTTATCCCAAGCCTGTTGGAAATTTAAATGTTTTTCATTTTTTTTTAGTCGGTTTTCTAATAAAGCGTGTTGTTTTAGTTTTTTAAAAGTATTATTTATTATTTATTTTTTATTTTTTAGTTTTAATATTTTACAGAATAAGATAAAAATGTAAAAATCTTTAAATTCGATTCTATTGTAGTATGAGCTGAAAGTAATACTCTTCTAAAAAAAGTCCCAGCCGGATTTGAACCAGCGATCTATGGATTACAGAGATTATATACCACTAGAGTGTACCGCTCTACCAACTATTGAGCTCTTACAACGATTGACTAAAAGTTGACAAGTCCGCAACCTATTATACCAGTTTTCATTTTTTTGATTTTCTGATGATTCTGGCCAGGATTCTAGAAACAAAATATGAAATTATTATATTGTCACGGGTCCTTTACAAGTACACAAAGTTTCAAGCCGATCCAATGTGTTTAAGTGGGTGAAAATCGTGTTCAAAAATTCCGTTACATAGATACAAAGACACTTTTTTTGATTTTCTGATGATTCTGGCCATGATTTTAGAAACAAAATATGAGATTATTATATTGTCACGGGTCTTTTACAAGTATGCAAAGTTTCAAGTCGATCCAATGATTTTAAGTGGGTGAAAATCGCGTTAAAAGATTCAGTTACATAGATACAGGTCAAGCTAATATAAAGCGTGTAAAAACAGGGTGTTGGAAAAATCGCAATATTTAGGTTTCAAAAATAATCCATTACTTTTAAGTTTATAGATATACAGTTAGTACCGAAAGAATTGGTACACTTAAAAATATCGCAGAGAGAAATAAATAATTCAATAATTTCTTCACTATATACAAAAACAAAATGATACACCTTTACATTGCACTCTATAAAGTTAATAAACGAAATTTACCCTATTTTAATATAACAATTAGCGAGTAAGAAAATCATTTATACACGAACAACAAAAATTAACACACAAAAAGTATTGATACAGTCTCATAATATGGCTGTTTTGAGCCTTTACTTTTGGAAAATTTATAGAATTTGTTGCAGTTCCAAATATTTTTATTATACTTGTTGGGAGCCCTTTTGATTCCAAAATAGCTTGAGGACAACGTAGCATCGACCCGACTAAATATGAAGTCACTGAAGAAGGTATATTTCTACATTGTTTTCCAAAGCGTTTCTCAGGTCTTGCTTGTTGGAAACCTGCCTTGAACGATTCACCTTTTCAGATTTTCCATAAATTCTCGATGGAGTTTATGTCCGGAGACTGCGGAGGCGTTTTCATGTACTTTGGCGTGTTAATTAATATATAATAATAATAATAATAATAATAATAATTAATAATAATAATAATACTTTATTTATTCTGGCAGAGTTAAGGCCATAAGGCCTTCTCTTCCACTCAACCAGCACAAATACAAATAAATATTCGACAAATATAGATATACACTATACTAATTATAAACGTTAAAGATACAATAAATGTAGCAATGTAAATGTCATGTACAAACAACATTTTATAGGGTAATAACAATAAGATACGATAATAATAATATAATAATAACAATAATAATAATAATAATAATAATAATAATAATATAAATATGATACATTATACGGGAACACCAATTAATATATATATCTTACACTGGATAATAATGAAGTTGAGTTTAGAGCAAATAAATTTAGATTTCTTTTAAAAGATGCCAATGTCCGGCAGCCGCTTATTTCTTGTGGTAGGGAATTCCAGTTGCGAGAAGTGGAGATGGTATATGACATGGAGTGATGTGATGTCCTATGTTGCGGTATATTAAGTAAGAGACTATGTTGTGATCTTGTGTTAAAGTTATGGTTTGAGGATAGATACTGGAAACGGGATGATAAATAATTGGGAATCGAGGTATGTAGGATCTTAAATAGGAGAATTAGACAGTGCGATTTTCTTCTCTCTTTTAGATGTAGCCATGACAATTCGTGGAATAATGGAGAAATGTGATCGTATTTTCGAACATTAAATATGAATCTGATACACATATTATGGACACGCTGCAGTTTGTCCGTCAATCCGTCACTTATGTCAGTTAGTAGAACGTCACAGTAGTCAAAATGCGGCATCACTAAAGTTTGGATTAAAATTCTTTTAAGAGTTGTAGGAAGAAAATGTTTAAGTCGCTTTAGGGAATGCATTATGGAGAAGACCCTTTTAGATGTTTGTTTTACTTGCTCATGCCATTTTAAATTAGAATCTAAGTAAAATCCCAAGTTTTTAACGACGTCGGTATAAGGAATTTGTTCATTATCTAATATGACAGCCGGCATATTGCCATTGTTTATGAGGTGTAATAGCCTTGGATGTCCGACAATTATTGCTTGCGTTTTGTTTACATTTAGTTTCAGCCCATATTGTCTGGACCATAAAGATATATGCCTGAGGTCGGTGTTTACTTTGTCAATATATTCGTTAATTTCGTCAGGCCTAAAGTGTGTGTGTAAATCTGTAGGTCGTCGGCGTAAAGATGATGCTTGCAGTTTTGTATATAAAATCCATAAAAGCGTAGTCAGCATGTCAGGTCCCCAATCGTTATAGCTGGTTTTATCAACCTGAAGCCACTACTCATTGTAGCTACCCAAATTCCTCACAATGTTTTTTTCCATATTGGTCGTATAACATATGTCTATATAAATGGCGATAATACTAGCATGCATAATAAGCTGTTTGTGTATGCTGATGCTGTAGAATTATTGGACGATAGTAAATAAATAGTTAAAGCCAACACAGGTTCTATTAAGTGATACTAAGAAACTGGGGCTGGAAGTAAATATCAATCAAATTAAACATATGATCACACTACAAATACATTATATAACGTAATTGGACTTACTTACTTACTCACTGGCACTATCGAACCCGTAGGTTCATGGCCGCACGGACATAAGCTCTCCATACATCCCTATCCTGAGCTAATGCTTTCCAATCATTCCCTGTATAATCTACTTCCCTCAAATCATAGTTAATGTTGTTCTCCCACCTCATTCTTGGTCTACCAACGTAATTGGACTGCCATTGACAAATGGGGGAAATTCTGAAGAAGTGGCTGAATTCAAATACTTAGGAGCAATAATTACAAATAGGAATGAGGTGCTTAAAGATAATAAACATAGGCTAATTCTGAAAATGCGTGCTATTATGTATTACAGGGATTCTTGTCTTAAATGTCCTCAATAAACGTTACACTAAGAATATAAAAAACAGTTATTCTTCCAGTTATATGGATGGGTTACAAGTACGCCATGCCAGAAGAGACACCAGGATGTCGAAAGACAACCTGGGGCATTTGCAAAAAAAAAAAAAAATTATGTATCAAAGTTGTTGCGTATTTCACCGTGTAGTTTCTTTGACTATATGCTAACCCCTTCTTCTGTAGGAGCAAGCAAGCATTCGGAAGTGTCAGTACATATAGTACAATACAGTATAATGAGAGCTTTCCAACACCATAATGAATAATTGAGACATTCGTAGTTAAATATTGACCTCGTAAAAGAACCGCAAGCCTGAAAATAGGCCTATATTCAAAATTTAACCCACTCGCTTCAGGTGTAAATGCTTAATGTATTTCCCCAGAAACCGGATTTAAGTTACCGTAAATTATATTGTCTATTTTCAGTCATTCAAAACAAACAAAATATAACGGTACTTGAGATCATAATAAGGGTGAAGGCAAAAACAAAATCCCCTGCTACTCATAAATGTTAACGAAAGATTACCCTGCCAAGGGATGTACAAAATATTGCGAAATCTATAACAGCAGAGTTAAGCGAGTGTATCTCGTCTTCTGAGTTGAAGGCCATTTAACTGCCGGCGAGTCTACCTCGTCTTTTGAGGCGAATGGGTTAAACAACTTTCATCCATCCAAGTAATGCCTAATTGACTGCTGGACGTCTCATTGAGGTGATGTGCTAACCACATGACATATGTAGGTAAAAAGCGTGATTAAATTAGTTTGGTTAAGAAACTACTAATAGAGAGCACCCATGTCCCACGTGGGACATACGGGGTTAATACATACACACAGTTATACACAATTAAATTCCAACTCAGCGCTTATCTCTAAGGCAAAAGTCGGGTTTGTGAACCGCAAGATTTGAAGTCGGGACTTCCGAATAAGCGATATCGCTGAGTCAGCTCGTTTCCATCCATAGTAATTCTGCCCGCAGGCAGGTCCTTCACTGCAATCATAGCATTTTCATGCTATGCTTGCAGCTTTACTAGGGAATTGTAGGTGTGGTAGCTTCCCGTTGCTTTCCTCACCGGTGAAGGAAGATGATGATGATGATAATGATGATGGCCATATGATTTCGAGGACCGTTTAGGCCTTAAAGTTCTCCTAACATTTGTCTTACATGTGAGAAAAAACTCCGATAAAAACCTCACCCAAAAAAACTGCCCCGACCGAAGATCGAACCCGGGCCCGCTGCGTGACAAGGCAGCACGCTACCTCGAGATCACAGCGGTGTACTCAGCTCCTTTAGTTGAATTTATATATTTTTTTCTATATGCATAGTTGATAGGCCTATACTCTTTTTTCCTTTAATGTAATACTATTTTTGTTTTGTATTCGATAAATAGATGGCTCTGCTGTTGCATACGGGCGAAATATTGGATAACTGTCGTACAGAACCTAATATTTTCCACATACCACAACAATAGATACAGCCTTCACAATGTTATATTATTTCCTTTGTAAGTTTTAGTTTCTTTCTGATGTTTTCACTTCCCTGTCCATACCTGTTCACGTTAACTGATGGCACATCTTCATATTGCGTCCATCTGTCTTACCAATATGTCGGTTCTCCGATAAAAGCCATCTCCATATGCATAATTTACTGGGATGCTTTCCTTTGCATTCAATTTTTTCATCAGAACAATCTCACATGGACGAACAATAAGAGCTAGAGAACAAATGACAGTGTTGTGTAAATAATGTAGCTGTTTTGACTTACTAGGTGCGGAAAACCGGAAGGTTGGAGTTGTACATATAACAATAACAGAGAGAGAACCGGAAGTAGAATTGTAATCAATTGTAGGTGCCTCTGCAAACATTCCCTCTTTCTGTCCGTCTCTTTCTCTCGCCTTTGTATTTTCAATTCAATGTACATTAATAAGTGTTTCTATTGAAGTTTTTTGCGGAGATAAACAACTTAAATTCATGAATGGCGTTTCATGAAATATGATATTGATATTGTAGGAAACAGCTATCGAATATAGGGCATTTGTTTTCTCTTGTGACAAAAGGATGCAAATGGTAGAGGAGACCTAAATAAGCATTTTAAATACAGATAAGCACTGATCGGAAATGTCAATTTAATTATATACTCACAACGGCCAATAAGTTATTTTATGCGGAATGACAAATATTTTTCAAATGGGAGAGGTATATGGATGCAGTTATCCATGGTTTTTGGGGCTGTGCGGCTTCTTATATTTATTCTGATTAGAAGGGATCAAGTGAATACAGAAAAAATCTTCATAATAGTAAGGCAATAACAAAGAGAGAGAGAGAGAGAGAGAGAGAGAGAGAGAGAGAGAGAGAGAGAGAGAGGGAGAGAGATAGGACAAAATTGGAATTCAATGAATAAAGTCATATTACTTCTTCAGATATATATGTTAAAATTACATTTTGGCATTTAGCAATGAAGGCCTAATATAACAAGAAAAAAATAAACGCCTACCTGAAAACCGGGATTTGAACCCACGACCTCTAACTTGGTATGTTAGTGCGCTGCGAGTTACGCTATCCAAACATCCTAGCACATACAATTATTTTTCCTTTATATATACATATATATATATATATATATATATATGTATATGATCGGCCGCGCTGGACTAGTAGTTACGCTCCATGCCTCTGGTCCCAAGGGTCGCGGGTATAAACCCGCCGGGGTCGATGCATTTTTTTAGGATGGAGAAATCCAAGGAGCAAGTCCTCCGGAGGGACTTTAAGCCGTGGGTCCCGACTCTGAAGATTTTCAGGCTCATAAAAGATCCTTAAGCCTGAATGAAAAGGCCTGTAAGCAAAATTTACCGAATTTTCTCGTCCTAGTACTACCTTGGTTTCCCAGATGTCACTATGAGGCGGAACGCTGACCACGGATCACACAAATGACATCTATACGAAAACAAGTGTAACTAAATTATTATGGTTTAAATTCTCCCCTGTAGGGGAAGAGCGCCTAAATCTCTGTTAAAGGAAACATTGGCTTACAAGATACAATATATATATATATATATATATACATATATATATGTGTTTATAAATGCACAAACATTTATTTTTCCTTTTATATATATATATATATATATATATATATATATATATATACATATTTATGTTTATAAATGTTTGTGCTAGGATGCCTGGATAGCGTAACTCGTAGTGCACTAACGAACGAAGTTAGAGATGCTGGATTCAAATCACTTAAGATATTTTTTCATGTCTCACACACACACACACACACATTTATATATATATATAGGCTATATTCTAACTGCACAGAAGACACGGTCGGAACTGAAATGAGAAATAGATACAAAGATAGACAGATAGGAATATAGAAAGATATATAGATAAATAGACGAAGATAGATGATACAGATAGAGGGGAAAAAATTATATATATATATATATATATATATATATATAGTCCACAGCTGTGGTCTCGAAGTAGCGTGCTGCCTTGTCACGCAGCGGGCCCGGGTTCGATCCCCGGTCGGGGCAGTTTTTCTGGGTGAGGTTTTTATCGGGGTTTTTCCTCACCTGTAAGACAAATGTCAGGAAAACTTTAAGGCCCAAACGGTCCCCGAAATCATATGGCCATTATCTTCAGCATCATCATCATCCTTACCATTATCATTATCATCATCATCCTTCACCGGTGTGGAAAGCAACGGGAAGCTACCACACCTACACAATTCCCTAGTAAAGCTGCAAGCATAGCATTAAAATGCTATGATTTCAGTGAAGGACCTGCCTTCGGGCAGAATTACTATGGATGGATATATTATATATATATACTAATATTTACAGCTTGTATTTTCTTACTGTTGCAAGGCCCACCAAAAAAAAAAAAAATGACAGTGAGAGAGTGAAGTTGGGAGAGAGGGACGTATTAGGGGCCTATGTGATATTAATATAAGAACTAAACCTTGGATGGTATACGGGTTCGGAAACGGACCACAGCGAAAACTCTATGTGTTTAATTATGTAAGATCTAAATTTGTAACTCGAACTTATAATCCCTTGATAATGACATGTGGGATCGTGCCGAAACGTTGGAATCAGTGGCCAGAGGCCGAACTTGAATCCAAGACGCGGAAAACCCAAGAAAACTTTCTTAATCATCACACACACACACACACACATATACACACACACACACACACACATATATATATATATATATATATATATATATATTATTTAACACATGTCTTTATAAATTATATGGAAGAATATTAACATATACAATTAGGCCTACAATTTAATACATTAATAAGAATTGTTTTATTCTTACGCACGCGCAGTACAGAATAAGTTGGGATTTTAGTTGTTTCAAAATGGCCGCATTCTGTAGAATTTCTTAAAAGTTGAAAAGGAATACATTTGAAATGCGGAGAGAAAAAATTGTTTTGAATGTTTTCGAACAGTTTAGTGAAAATGTCCTACATTATCCATTGGGGATGTGGTGAAAATAACAACAGAATGTACAGGTGAGAATAAATTGTGCCCTTAATGAAACTGCAAATAAAGAGTATCCTATCTATCGACATCATGGAAAAAACGTAAACGTCTGGGCCTATATATAATTTTTCGTCGTAAATAAATACTTACTTACTCACTGGCACTATCGAACCCGTAGGTTCATGGCCGCAAGGACATAAGCTCTCCGTACATCCCTATCCTGAGCTAATGCTTTCCAGTCATTCCCTGTATAAAACTACTTCCCTCAAATCATAGTTAATGTTATTCTCCCACCTCATTCTTGGTCTACCAACTGGGCGTTTTCCCTCTGGCTTTCCTACAAGAAGCTCCGATGCAAGTCTTTCATTCCCCATACGTGCAACATGTCTGCCCATCGCAGTCTACGAGACTTAACTGCTCTCATTGTATCTGGCTTCCTATAAAGACCATGTAATTCACTGTTATGCAGTCTTCCCCATTCACCTGTCTGCTCATCTCTCTTTGGTCCAAAAATCTTCCTAAGAACTTATTCTCAAATACCCATAATCTCCTTTCCTCCCTTAAAGTAAGAGCCCATGTGTCACATCCATATAATATAACTAGTAGAATAATCTTAATATATAAGAATTTCGTGTCTCGTTGTTTGTCCGTGATGGAATCCTAAACTACTGAACCGATTTTAATAAAATTTTGCACACTATGTGCAGTTTTATCTAACTTGAGACTTAGGGTAGTTTATAACTAAATGTATAGTCGCATTATTTTTTATTGTAAATTATTTGTTTATTATTTAACAAAGATTTATAATTATCTGTGAGTTCCATACGATTCTAACAGATGGAGGTGTAAGGTAATTGGTAAGGTAATTGGTTTATTATTTAACAAAGAGAGATCCAGATGGCTGTGCTTTTTGTTGCAACCGCGAATTTCAATTGAATTACAAATATTGAATATTTCATAATTTAAGTGTGTTCAGTGTTTATTTTATTTTCAATATTATCAATTTCGTGTGTAAGTATTAGTTTTAAGTAATCTGGCTGAAAGACAGCAACTTAATTTAAATTTTTAACGTATACCTTAGCCACAGCAACTCGTGGCCGGCACTTCTAGTAGTTTTATATATTTTGTAGCGTAGTGGTTAAGGCACTGAGCTACAAGCCGGAGGGTCGAGGGTTCAAGTCCCGGTGGAGTCAGGATTTTTAAACTGACCCAAACCCTCTGGCGGCACTATGGCCCTGGGGTCGACTCAGCCTCTAACGGAAAAGAGTACCAGACGCTTGTTCTGGGGTAAAGGCGGCCGTCCCGCAGGGCTGACAACCCGGCTGACATAAAGTGCCGATTGTCTAGAAAAAGTGGGAGCCTTAACCTCCTACTACCCCAAGGGCCTCCGGGCTGTTGTGGGATCACTTTACTACTTACTTACGTTTTTTGAAAGGAGTTGGGAAGTCAAAAGTCTCTGTAATGCATAATAACACGTATTGCATTTCATATTATATGAAACGTAAAGGAAATCTGTTAACAGATCACGGTCTCGTAAGGGCACGGATGTAAGTACTCCATAGACATCAAACACGAATGATGGAAGAAATTTTTTTTTTATTTATTTATTTAGCCTGGTGGAGTTAAGGCCATGTGGCCTTCTCTTCCACTCACCAGAACAAGCATATGTTACATATGAATACAAAAAAAATACAATAATAGTCATATAAACAGGACAAACATATGTTACACATGAATACAAAAAAATTACAATAGTAGTCATATTAGACAGGACAAACATGTTACATATGAATACAAAAAAAGTTACAATAATAGTTATTGAACAATTCATTATCTGTCATATTGAATAATAATGAAATTAATGTCTAATAATAGAATGAAACTAAATACAATTAAAATTAAATTAATGATACAATGAATAAAAAAGGAATAACAGCTCGAATTTACTATGCATAAAAAGAAGAGAAAAAATACACTACAATGAATTAATCTACGCTTTTTATACAAGGCATTAGGTAAATATATTAACAAATCCTAAGTCTATTTTTATTAAATAATGCAAAAACGCATTATTAATTCTTAAAAAGTAGTATTAGTGAGTTGTTTCTGTTAGTGAAATATTCACCCACTAGAGAAATCGAACCCTGATTTAAAGTTCTCTGACCCAGTGCCTCTTATATAGACAGTATTATTAATTACATTTTATTACATGTCTATTCTTACTCAGAATGTATTTATATTCATATATTCACTATATCTGCCTTAGCCATGTATCACTGTGGGCTGTGAAGAAATAGTTCCTTTGTCATAAAGGCTGACGAGACGTCCATTATAACATAGTGCAGATTTTCTGCGGTGGAGCAGATAAAACAAGCTCTCATCCCACCCAACTTGCACCCCATCCAGAGATTTCAATTACGTGAATTGCCCTTCCCTTATAATACGTACATCCTCCCCCATTCAGAGCCGATAACACTAGAAAACGATAAATTTTAATTATCCGTTTTAGGCTGAGAAAACATTCCTGTAACCGAGCTGAGAGAAAGATAAACCGGGAACAGATAACGAAATGATGACGTCAAACCTAGAGCTCTCCTCTATATGTCACATTACTTTCCTGCTGCCACAGATGCCAGAATGCTTCTTTTTAAATTAAGTTACAGATAGACACTTGTAACAAAGCTGCCAAATGTCAACATTCAAACAAATTATGCTCTACTCCAGGCGTGTCAAATTAAGCCTTAATGGGCATAAGGTCAGCTTTTGTCATTCGTCCTTGTACTCCACAAGAAATTTTAGCACTCGAATATTATAAAACAATACTTTAAAAAGTAGTAGGAGTAGTAGGACTTCATTAGACTAAAAGTAAGATATTTACAATATTATTTACAAATATGGGTCGCACGGGCAGTAAGCCGTACGTGCTGTTGACAGTCCGTTACAATAAAGTAATAATTGATAATAGTACAGTTATATTATATGGATGCGAAACATGGACTCTTACTTTAAGGGAGGAAAGGAGATTACAAGTATTTGAGAATAAAGTACTCAGGAAAATTGTTGGACGAAAGAGAGATGAACAGACAGGTGAATGGAGAAGACTACATAACAGTGAACTACATGGTCTTTATAGGAAACCAGATATAATAAGAACAGTAAGTCTCGTAGACTGCGATGGGCAGGACATGTTGCACATATGGGGAATGAAAGAATTGCATGGAGGCTTCTTATAGAAAAGCCAGAGGGAGGGCGCCCAGTTGGTAGACCAAGAATGAGGTGGGAGAATAACATTAACTATGATTTGAGGGAAGTAGATTATACAGGGAATGATTGGAAAGCATTAGCTCGGGATAGGGATGTATGGAGAGCTTATGTCCGTGCGGCCATGAACCTACGGGTTCGATAGTGTCAGTGAGTGAGTGAGTGAGTGAGTGATAAAAAACAAAAAGAAAAAAATAATATTACAATTACATAAAGAAAACACAATAATATTACAATTACATAATCATACAATAACATTATACATTAATTAAGTTATGTAGAATTATTAAGAATTAATGGTATTGCATTTTGATAACATGTATTTATTCATGAATGAGTGCTGTTCTTATTTTCCGCGTTTTGTCCAGAAATTACCCAAGTTTATAAAATTTTCTGGATTTACCATTAACTCGTAGCATGTCAATCTTTCACGATTTGAATTTAGAAATATTTCCGGTAATAACTGACGTCTCCAATATTCTAAATCGTTACATTTTCATAACATACGTTTCTCGTCTTCAGAGCTCCCGCACATTGGACATATTCGCATATCGCGATCGTCGCTAATTTTTAGAAATTTCCATGCCCCTAGCCTAAACCAAGCAAGCCCTGATCTCTCTTTAAATCCTAGCTTGAGTATATAAAATGCATTTCCCCAAACGTGTTTTAGGTCTCTTTGTAAACACAATGAGCGTTTTCCCGCACATTCGGCAAAAATATCTTGTTGGTTTATATCTAAGTACCTCGTCCTTATTTTTTTTCCATACATTCTTGCGATTTCAGTCCCTTTTTCCCCATACCCAACCCATCCCAATTTTTGGAGTTCTCTCCTAAACTCGTTTACAAAAAAAAATGGGTCCATTCTTTGGACACGTTGTAACCATTTTGCTTTAATAATTCTGAATTTCTCCTAAATATCGGTATCTCTACCTTAACGTGGTGGTGGGGCTTGTGAGACCTAATGACTCCATAAGCTATACAGGCGGTAGTGTAACTACCAAGAGGGGCCTCCATGTCTGGCAGGTCATGGAAGAAGTTCCAGACTAAAAGAGATGCCCATCGAAGAAGAAGGGCTAGTAACTCACTTCCAAGATGTAAAAGTTTCCATTACTCAAAGAGTCGCTCACAAAGTACAGAAACTCAAAAAACAAAACAAATTAATGAAACAACAGATATGAACGTTTTAAGGATAATCGCTGAGAGAGAGAATTCGCAGCTCTTTTATTAGAGAAGAATGTTAAATTGAACCCATAAACCTCTGGATAAATGACAGAAGACTAAACTGGAACGATCACATAGATAGAATGGAGAACAGTAGATTAGTGAAGAAGTACGCGACTGGACAACTCAGCAGAAAAGGCCTTTAGAAGACCACAACTACGATGGAAGGACGTCACCATACCCCGGACCTGAAGTAAATGAACCCGGAACAAGCTGCCAGCTTTCATGCGTAGAGGAAGAAGAAGAACATTTATCGCGTAGCTATATCTGTGTTTCTTTACTTGTCTAATTTTATCAAACTTAGGAGCGGGCGTAAAATCGCTCATCTGTGTCGCTTGAATTTTTATTTTATATTAGAATTTAGTATACAATAATATATATATATATATATATATATATATATATACACATACATATATATATATATATAAGGGGGCACGCCGTAGCGTAGTGGTTAAGGCACTGAGCTACAAGCCGGAAGGTCGAGGGTTTAAGTCCCGGTGGGGTCAGGATTTTTAAACTGACCCAAACCTTCTGGCGGCACTATGGCCCTGGGGTCGACTCAGCCTCTAACTGAAATGAGTACCAGACGCTTGTTCTGGGGGTAAAGGCGGCCATCACGCAGGGCTGACAACCCGGCTGACATCAAGTGCCGATTGTCCAGAAATAGTGGGAGCCTTAACCTCCTACTGCCCCAAGGGCCTCCTGAGGCATGTAGTGGGATTACTTTACTTATATATATTAATTATAGTCCACCGCTGTGGTCTCGAGGTAGCGTGCTGCCTTGTCACGCAGCGGGCCCGGGTTCGATCCCCGGTCGGGGCAGTTTTCCTGGGTGAGGTTTTTATCGGGGTTTTTCCTCACCTGTAAGACAAATGTCTGAAAACTTTAAGGCCCAAACGGTCCCCGAAATCATATGGCCATCATCCTTATCATTATCATCCTTACCATTATCATCATCATCCTTCACCGGTGTGGAAAGCAACGGGAAGCTACCACACCTACACAATTCCCTAGTAAAGCTGCAAGCATAGCATGAAAATGCTATGATTGCAGTGAAGGACCTGCCTTCGGGCAGAATTACTATGGATGGATATTAATTATACAGGGTGTTACCGAAATGAGTGCAGATTTTTCGCGTGGCGGTAGGGAACATCCATACATGTACTGTATTTTAACACAATGAACCTTGGGTCGGAAATGCATTGTTGTGGGTCTACAGCATAAAACATCATTTAAAACTGTTGAACACATTGTTGTTCATTTATTAATTCTAAGAACACTGGAAGGTATTACATGTTATTTTACAGTAATTGTTGGAAATGGCGACCATTGACCTGGATGCACAGCTCCGCGCGTCTCACCTCGGACTGATGAACTCTAAGAAACATATCTGGATGCTCCCTGATTTCCGTAGCCGCTGTCACGATCCTTGCTACAAGCTCTGGAACTGCCCACCGCTGTGGTCTCGGGGTAGCGTGCTGCCTTGTCACGCAGCGGGCCCGGGTTCGATCCCCGGTCGAGACAGTTTTTCTGGGTGAGGTTTTTATCGGGGGTTTTCCTCACCTGTAAGACAGATGTCAGGAAAACTTTAAGGCCCAAACGGTTCCCCGAAATCATATGGCCATGCAATCATTATCATTCATATTCATCTTAGGTTAAGCTTAGGATTAGGGACTCTCCTGGCGCACCATTATCATCATCATCACCCATCATATCATCGGGGCAACGTAACTACGCCTTCCAGGCGGGTTACTAGTACGCCATGCCAGGAGAGAAACCAGGAATGTCGAAAGAAAAACCTGGGGCATTTGAAATATATATATATATATATATATTATATATATATATATATATATATATTTGTTTACACGGTAGCAGTAGTAATTCGTCACTCCATCTGGAAGCATAGGGCCTTCATATAAGCTCGCCACCGAACTCTTGATTAGCCAATGCCTTAATTGCATTCCAACTCATCCTTGCCTGTTTAGCTTCATGTCTGATGGCATTACTCAATATTACACTATATCTCCTGCTTACACAGTAATAAATGAAAATTATACAAATGAGTGGAATTTTTGTTTTTTCAGAAAAAAATTCTAGGTATTAACTAATTTACTCACTGGCACAATCGAAACCGTAGGTTCGTGGCCGCGCGGACATAAGCTCTCCATACATCCCTATCCTGAGCTAATGTTTTGCAATCATCCCCTGTATAATCTACTTTCCTCAAATCATAGTTAAAGTTATTCTCCCACCTCATTCTTGGTCTACCAACTGGGCGTTTTCCCTCTGGCTTTACCAAGAATGAGGTGGGAAAATAATATTAACTATGATTTGAGGGAAGTAGATTATATAGGGAATGATTGGGTAGAATTAGCTCAGGATAGGGATGTATGGATAGCTTATGTCCGCGCGGTCATGAACTTACGGGTCCGATAGTGCCATTGAGTAAGTAAGTAAGAGGCACTAAAAAATACTGACGCGGGAATCACCCTTGGATAAATTACCCTTGGATATATTCGCTTTGGGGCACGCCGTAGCGTAGTGGTTAAGGCACTGAGGTACAAGCCGGAGGGTCGAGGGTTCAAGTCCGCTTGGAGTCAGGATTATTAAACTGACCCAAACCCTCTGGCGGCACTATGGCCCTGGGGTCGACTCAGCCTCTAACGGAAATGAGTACCAGACGCTTGTTCTGCGGGTAAAGGTGGCCGTCATGCAGGGCTGACAACCCGGCTGACATAAAGTGCCGATTGTCTAGAAAAAGTGGGAGCCTTAACCTCCTACTACCCAAGGGCCTCCTCGAGGGTTGAAGTCCCGTTGGGGTCAGGATTTTTAAACTGACCCAAACCCTCTGGCGGCACTATGACCCTGGGGTCGACTCAGCCTCTAACGGAAATGAGTACCAGAGGCTTGTTCTGGGGGTAAAGGCGGCCGTCACGCAGGGCTGACAACCCGGCTGACATAAAGTGCCGATTGTCTAGAAAAAGTGGGAGCCTTAACCTCCTACTACCCCAAGCGTCTCCGGACCTATTGTGGGATCACTTTACTTACCCAAAGGCCTCCGGGCCTGTTGTGGGATCACTTTACTTTTATATTCGCTTTACTGGAAGTTAGATGGCCAGGAGAAGATAACAATCAGGAAGATGTGTGTTATAGTATGGTTATTCTTACATTCGGCCAATTCTTTACTCTTAGACATTTCAGGAAGACTGTTTAAAATTACTTTGCATGGAATATTTATTTTGTGCATAGTTATAATTCGGTTAAGTTGGTAGAACTGCAACATCCCTCCTCCTATGGATCAAAAACTCCGCCCCTCATAGAAATTCTCCACCCCTCACCCCTCTCGTTCCGTCAAAAACATCCTCTCTATTGCGGGCAACCTTTTCACTCGTCTGCAGGCCGGAAAAACACATGGGCTGAGTGTTTTATTTGTTGTTATTATATTAATGCAGCTCAGCAGGAAGGGGCTCGCAACAATGCAAATGTCATCGGGGGTAAAACCGATGACGAAATTACGGAAACGTTGTCTCATGCCCCCATGTACTAGCATTCCATTCATTTCCACTTTCGCTATTTCTAACGCAAACTCTTTGTGAGTCCTCTCATGCAATTTCTGTAGTTCAAACATAATACAGTATTTAATACACAAGTGATCTTCTTGGTGATATAATATTAAAATATATATGTAGTCAATATGCCCATTTCACCAATTAATGTTTTAAAATGGTCAACAAGTTTCTACAGCCAAGCTGTCATTCTCAAGACCAGATACTGACTCAATATCTGGTCTTGAGAATGACAGCTTGGCTGTAGAAACTTGTTGACCATTTTAAAACATTAATTGGTGAAATGGGCATATTGACTACATATATATTTTAATAATACAGTAGCTTTACTCTATCTTGCCAACATAAATACACAAAACAAAGCAAAAAAAGGACATATAAAATATAATATAAATCATATTTATTTTTAATTTAATAAACGATTTCATTATTCGCTTCCTTCGCAAGAACAAGTAGGACCATGTTCTTTAGAATTATTTTAAAATTGTATCACATAGAATTTCAGCTAATGACAAAAGATAGAAATTTTGAGGAAGTGGCTGAATTCAAATACCTAGGAACAATAATCACAAACAAAAATGCGATGCACAAAGAAATTAAACATAGGCTCAATTCTGGAAATGCGTATTATTATGCACTCCAGAGACTCTTGACTTCCCAACTCCTTTCAAAAAACGTTAAACTGAAAATATATAAAACTATTATTCTATCAGTTATATTATATGGATGCGAAACGTGGTCTCTTACTTTAAGGGAGGAAAGGAGTTTACGAGTATATGAGAATAAAGTTCTTAGGAAAATATTTGGACCAAAGAAAGATGGACAGACAGGTGAATGGAGAAGACTACATAACAGTGAACTACATGGTCTTTATAGGAAGCCAGATATAATAACAGTTAAGTGTCGTAGACTGCGATGAGCAGGACATGTGGCACGAATGGGGAATGAAAGACGTGCATGGAAGCTTCTTGTAGGAAGACCAGAGGGATAACGCCCAGTTGGTAGACCAAGAATGAAGTGGGAGAATAATATTAACTATGATTTGAAGGAAGTACATTATACAGGGAATGATTGGAAAGCGTTAGCTCAGGATAGGGAAGTATGGAGAGCTTATGTCCGCCCGGACATGAACCTACGGGTTCCATTGTGCCAGTGAGTAAGTATTGCTAAAATCGCATTTGATAAGCTTAGTTAAGTATTAAATAAAAATCCTGGCTACAATAGAATTTGTCAAATTACCAAATTTTCTCTGATGATGGTGAAAAAACTGTAACCGAAGAGGAATTCACTGAAGAAGAGCTGTGGTGTTTTTCACCTGTACCTGCGTCATCATGTGATGTAGAAAAGACATTTTCATAAGTAATGCCACGAGTGATTTCCAAATTATCGATAAATTCACGACTCACGAAGTGAGGAGTGAATTTATCTAGAGAATTTGGAAATCAAGAGTGGCATTTGTTAGGACTATTTAACGAATAAAATTAAGCTGTTTACTCACAAATCATTATTTAACTATAGTTATTTTAAAATATTTATATATTTAATGTAAACCGCGATGTTCGAAAAGAAATGAGAAACGATAGGTACGCTTCATCTGCTTCTTTTGTGTATCACTGCAACCAGATCATACTATTTATTGCTAAAGGAACGCAATATTGTAAGAATGCTCTCTAGTGGAGAAAAAATTAAACACATCAAACTGTATATTAATTCATTTCTGACGTCGTATGATGTAAATATGACTATTATATTTTTCTGGATTGTTACCTGGGAAAAATACATTTAAGAAAGTGCAAACAGTGGTTTTTTCTTTTTTTGGTGGTATAATCAATTGCTACAAATGTTTTATATTAACTCCCGCATGCGGCATGTGTTGACATTCATGCACTATATATACAATCTGGTAGCCGTATTTCTTACAGGCTCAGTCACTGCAAAATAATGGTCAGACCTGTTCAGAATATTAAAAGGAGGAGCTTTCTTTAATATGGTAATTATAACACTGATAAATATTTCGTGAAACACGACTCTGATTGGTTGTAAAACAGAAATCATTGAAACGTGATTGGTCATTGACTCCCATTTGGGGGCATAATTCATGACTCACGAAGTGAGGAGTGAATTTTTCTAGAGAATTTAGAAATCAAGAGTGGAATTTGTTAGGACTATCTAACGAATAAAATTAAGCTGTTTACTCACAAATCATTATTTAAATATAGTTGCCGGTGTTTTAAAATGTTTATATAGTTAACTAGCGTGACACCCGGCAGATGTTGTCCTGCCCGAAAGTTCAATTCTCATGTCATGGGCGGACGATAAAAATGTTACTTTTTTACCATAAAATTCAGAAATTAGGACATAATTAGATATTATTAAATAAGTTCGCAAAGAAAACCTCTTACAGCCTTCTGTTATGGCTCAAGAAGTGTGAATGATGACGTCACACAGTCATGAACATTAGAATTGTACCCTCCTTAGCAGATAAGCTAAAAACCGTCATATAACAATTATATTAGAGTAAAAAAAAAAAGATAAATTGACGAGAGTGAGTCAAAACAGTTTTTTTTCCCCCCCAGCTAGATTTCATTTCTGACCCATACTGGCCGTAGTGACTCGAACCAGCGTAATACCCGTAGTTCTGCGCCAAGACTTCTTACCTTAAACACTCGGCTACGGCGCAAGACTCTTGGTATCAATGAAAGACAAAAATGGTTTTTGTGAATTATCCGCAAGAGATAAACATATGCTGTCGCGGACTTTTTTGTAGAGTTTTTTTAGATATTCAATAAAGTAAAAGTAAAGTAAATAGTAAAGTGATCCCACAACAGACCCGGAGGCCCTTGGGGTAGTAGGAGGTTAGGGCTCCCACTTTTTCTAGACAATCGGCACTTTATGTCAGCCGGGTTGTCAGCCCTGCGTGACGGCCGCCTTTACCCTCAGAACAAGCGTCTGGTACTCACTTACGTTAGAGGTTGAGTCGACCCCAGGGCCATAGTGCCGCCAGAGGGCTTGGGTCAGTTTAAAAATCCTGACCCCAACGGGACTTGAACCCTCTACCCTCTGGCTTGTAGCTCAGTGCCTTAACCACTACGCTACGGGGTGCCCCGAGATATTCAATTCTGTGTAGATTAATTTTGTGTATTTCTTATGGTTTAGGCAGTGTAAGCCATTTAAGCGTCCCAAAGAGCTACTTTTTTCAAGTTTTCCACAATAAGGGCGATGTTTAAGGCTGTAGGAGTTGAGGATCACAACTCTCTTATAGCCTATGTTCATCCCGGGAATCTCCTGAAGATTTTGCAAAAAACCCCATCACAATCGGATCAACGGTATGGCCGCGCATAAAGTACGATCAAACAAATATATAAACAAACAAACATTAATTTTTATATATAAGAAGTAAACGGCGATATTTGAAAACAAATTAGAAATGTGAGGTTATGTATATTCACTGCAACTCGATCATATTATTTATTGCCAAATAGGATCGCAATATTGTAAGAATACACTCTAGTGGAGAAATAATGAAACACATCAAACTATTATAATCAACATTATAGGTTAATCATTTACATTTTGAATAAACAACTCAGTAAAATCACTGAATCTATTCATTATTTGCTATATTCAATGTATTAGTTGGAGAAAAATAATGGTCTAAACTGTTCAGAATATTAAAAAAGGAGGAGCTTTCTTTATCACAAAAGCAGGAGCTGATAAAGAGAAATCGATAAAGAGCGAGGCGAAACACGACTGTCATTGGTGAAAAACAGAATTCACTGAAACGTGATTGGTCATTGACTACCATTTGCGACATGACTTAAATAGTCATCATAATCATCATCAACAATCACGGATTAATCCCATGTGGCTTGTTCCGATCTCATAGATTCTCATTCAAAAGTTGAATTCATCTCTTTTTCGGTCTAGCAATATTCCTGTCTCCTTTTGGTTTGTAATTAAGTATAATTTTTGTACGCGTTTATCTTTCATTCTTTGAACATATTATTTCCAATGTTTTCTAGATTTTTTTTTTATTTTATCTAAAAGTTTAAAAATATTTTGCTCATTTCTAATGTCTTCACTTCTTCTTGTATGTAGAAGTTCGCAGTCTCAGAAATATCATTTCAGCTGCTTCTATGATCTTCTCTTCTCTTTTAGTTAAACCCCAAAATTCAATACCATATAACAGTAAGGAGACTGCCACTGCTTTATAAAATTTTAATTTTGTTTCCTTTCTTATATTTTTAAATATTCTTTTAATTGTGCCACGTGTATAATTAAATTTATTAAGTTTATTAAAAATATCTTCATTTTTAAAATAGCAGAATTCATAACCCAGGTATTTAAAATGGTTTACCATGAATTTAAAAGTATAAATTCTACGAGTGAATATGCAAATGATCATAAAACAAAATTGAAAAGTTACAAGTCTGACTTGACAGTATTTAAATTAAACATGCATTTTATTAATAGATACATAGATCTATTGCTATAGCTATACCAATTAAATAATAACCTTAAAGGCGTATGCTGTACTTACTATGTCCACGCTCACACTACCAGCTTCTGGACAAGGACACGTCAATGTCACCATCTCCTCCTTTCTCATTGCATCACTCGCTCACTCCCTCCCTCTTCTGATTCGATGTCATCACTCACAACCAGGGAATGCAGAGAGTGGGAAGCGGACGAT
The DNA here is from genome assembly GCA_030220185.1 of Diploptera punctata. NCBI lineage: Eukaryota > Metazoa > Arthropoda > Insecta > Blattodea > Blaberidae > Diploptera > Diploptera punctata. The sequence goes on along the minus strand of JASPKZ010002175.1, from coordinate 22,695 downwards.
AATACATTAGAAAGACAGCGATTGGTAAATCACAGTGATGACACAATACTCCCTTACTGCCAAGGCTCCCAGCATGCGCAGACCAAGGTAAATCTATAACACTGAGCAACAAAAAAAGAAACTTTTTTTTTATTTCAGAAAGAAAAATATGTGATTATGATAGTATTTTTTCTCCTGAATACAAATATGATATCGGTTTTTCTCCATCACGCAAGGTTTCCGAGAGACAGGCATTTATAATTCGAACACTTTAATATTTCCTACATTCGTAACTACACAATATTCGAACATTTGGATTCACCTAGAAAGTAAGAAATGACGTATCTCTGCTTAATTTCGCCTGTGGAGCATCCCTCTTGATGGTCCAACAATAATCGGCCAGCATATTAGGATTCCACTTGCCTTGATATCTCTTTTCCATAGCTGAAATCTCCTGAGTTAGCTCATTTGGTTTTATTTTACAATGGACAAATGGACGAAAAAACGTTTATTAAAAAAATTATTTAAATCCATTAATTGAAATAAAAGAACTGTGGATGATGGAGAAATTCCGAATACATATTTGAAAACACGATAAAAAAACTGCATTAAGTACAACTATTGGTACTCATGAGACAAAATCATGTTGGCCAGTGTTATTATTATTATTATTATTATTATTATTATTATTATTATTATTATTCAAAAGGAATGTTAAACACCTACAAAAACACAAAGTTACTAGCATTGCTGTATAAATCTGGCAGCGGTTGGTAAAACGAGCATTCATTTAGAAAGGGAAATATGGAGTGGCTCCCCCTGGCGGGTCGGCAGCCGAGTGTAACGCTCTACTGTGTACAAAAACCCGGAACACTCAAATGAGGTTATGATGATCAACAAATTAGTCGCTCGGAAAGGAAATGGTAGGACGAACCCAGAACAAGAATGCTATACTATTCCTTGTCGTTTCTTGTGTTCCTAACCAATTGTCAAAATTACTCAGGACCTTCGCAAAGAAATGTCTTCTAAACCGCGATTGAATCGAAGAGTCAAAAACTAATCTATTACAAGGATGACACCTAGGATTAAATAAAAAATACAGGGTGTCTCTAAAGTCACTATCCATTTCCATGCAAACAATTTTTTCTTTGTATACACTGCCAGCCTAGTGCAATATGTTTAGCACGCAAGAACGGGTTGCCATTGGTTGTGCGCGGGTATGCGGATTGTCATATGAAGGCACCAGACCTGAATTTACCCATAAATTTCGTAAACCAGCCCCAACAAACGCACACATTCGTCGTCTTGTAAACAAATTTAAGCACAACGGTAGTGTGTGTGATGAGTATGGATAGTATTTTTTATGTAATGAAAGATAAGATTGCATTGCAGATAGTATATATTATTCAACTGTTTGTGTGTGAACCAAAACAAAAGACAGTCAGAAGTCTAACTTCTCATTATACTATTCAACCGTTTATGTGTGAAACCAAAACAAAAGACAGTCAGAAGTCTAACTTCTCATCATACTATTCAACTGTTTGTGTCTGAAACAAAAACAAAAGACAGTCATAAGTCCAACTTATCATTCACTATTCAACTGTTTGTGTGTAAAACAAACACAAAAGACAGTCAGAAGTCTAACTTCTCATTATACTATTCAACTGTTTGTGTCAAACAAAAACAAAAGACATTCAGAAGTCTAACTTCTCATTATACTATTCAACTGTTTGCATGTGAAACCAAAACAAAAGACAGTCGGAAGTCTAACTTCTCATTACACTATTCAAACTGTTTGTGTGTAAAACCAAAACAAAGACAGTCATAAGTCTAACTTCTCATTATACTATTCAACCATTTATGTGTAAAACCAAAACAAAAGACAGTTAGAAGTCTAACTTCTCATTATACTATTCAACTGTTTGTGTCTGAAACAAAAACAAAAGACAGTCATAAGTCTAACTTATCATTACACTATTCAACTGTTTGTGTGTGAAACAAAACAAAAGACAGTCAGAAGTCTAACTTCTCATTATACTATTCAACTGTTCGTGTGCGAAACAAAAACAAAAGACATTCAGAAGTCTAATTCTCATTATACTATTCAACTGTTTGTATGTGAAACCAAAACAAAAGACAGTCGGAAGTCTAACTTCTCATTACACTATTCAACTGTTTGTGTGTGAAACAAAAACAAAAGATAGTCATAAGTCTAACTTCTCATCATACTATTAAATTGTTTGTGTGTGAAACAAAAACAAAACATAGTAATAAGTCTAACTTCTCATTATACTAATCAACCGTTTATGTGTGAAACCAAAACAAAAGACGGAAGTCTAACTTATCATTGCACTATTCAACTGTTTATGTGTGAAACAAGAACAAAAGATAGTCATAAGTCTAACTTCTCATTATACTGTGTTGCGATCTTAACTGTTAGTGCATAAAAATCCTAGCCCTAGTGATGAGGCACGACCACGCGTATCAGCAGAAACGATGCAGCAGGTTAAAATTCCCTGTGATAGTCCGAACGCATAAACTCGATGCCTAATAGGGAGTTAAATACCCCTCACAACAACAGTGTGGAAAATCCACATTTCACTCTACGAAAAAGTCCTTATCACGTCTGCTTGATTTACGGAATCGTCTCACAGAAGCAGCAGGATTTTGTTTTATGGTTTAAATCTCAAGGTCTATATTTTGATTCACAGCGAAAATATGGAGTATGCGTTTTCACCCAGATGGTAGACATGTAGAAATGCACTAGAATGTGTGTAAATCTTCACAATAATATTGATTTTTCGACCATTGCCTTCCTTCACTGAAATGGATAGTGACTTTAGAGACACTCTTATAAAATCCCTTTTCCTCATTATTAGGGCAAGGATTTTAATGCACAATAAAATGCATTTAAAAATACAATAATGCACTAACAATTACAAGAAATGCGCTAATTTAAAAAAATGCTGTAGTTTGTCACAAGTAATGCCACGAGTGATTTCCAAATTATCCATAAATACACGACTCACGAAGTGAGGAGTGAATTTATCTAGAGAATTTGGAAATCAAGAGTGGCATTTGTTAGGACTATTTAACGAATAAAATTAAGCTGTTTACTCACAAATCATTATTTAAATATAGTTATTTTAAAATATTTATATATTTAATGTAAAACGGCGATGTTTGAAAACAAATGAGAAACCGTTATGTTCCACTTGTTAATCACTGCAACCAGATCATATTATTTATTGCCAAAGGATCGCAATATTTCCGAGATTCTGTAAAACACTTCACAAACGTGTGCTGTACATTTTTTTTTTTTTGCACGATGGTGTTTTCAAAATAATAAATAATAGTAAAATAATATGTTTGTTGGAAATATTTGCGTTAATTAAAAACAACTGACTAACGTTAACATTCTGGCCAGCATTTACACGAAGCATGTTGAAAATAATTTTGTTAAGTCTACAGCAGACCGTGACACCAATCAGGAGTACAATGGCGGCAAATACGAATTTATTGTTTTATAATGTTTCAAATAAAGTTCAACTCATTTAAATTGCAGTGATTTGTTTTGTATAATGTATTAACACTACATTTTGGATATATATTTTCATATACATTGTACGTTGTATACATAAAGGGCAGTGGCTGTACTTACCGCATTAGGTAGACTATTTAACTCATGCCCCAAATGGGAGTCAATGACCAATCACGTTCCAATGATTTCTGTTTTACAACCAATCAGAGTCGTGTTTCACCAAATATTTATCAGTGTTATAATTACCATATTAAAGAAAGCTCCTCCTTACAATATTGCGTTCCTTTGGCAATAAATAGTATGATCTGGTTGCAGTGATAAACAAAAGAAGCAGTAGAAGCGTACCTATCGTTTCTCATTTGTTTTCAAACATCGCAGTTTACATTAAATATATAAATATTTTAAAATAACTAGTTAAATAATGATTTGTGAGTAAACAGCTTAATTTATTCGTTAAATAGTCCTAACAAATGCCACTCTTGATTTCCAAATTCTCTAGATAAATTCACTCCTCACTTCGTGACTCGTGAATTTATCGATAATTTGGAAATCACTCGTGGCATTACTTATGATAATTTTTAATATGACAGTATAGTTATTTAGTTATTTATAGATTGGCAACCCCGAAATTTAGGAAACTGAACTTTCAAGCAAGTGGTCGCCATTGCTGTAAGTACGAGAGAACGCACTATGGTACCGGGAGGTGCAGCCAGAATGGTTAAGGGATGGTTAAGGGATGGTTAAGGGATGGTTATTTGAATTAAGGGATGCTAATTAATCAAGTTATTCTAAGAGCTAAGGGTTTCATTTACGAGTACATTGAAAGTTGTATTGTGCAATTCAATATAACTTGATTTAGATTCTAAAATGTTCCTATAGAGTAGATGATAAAGTTATAAAATGTGTTGTACTTCCAGATATTTTCATTATCCTTGTAGAGTTTTATTTTTAGTGCAAAAAAAATACCTGTGCAGTCCATCATTACACGCTTTATATTAGCTTGACCTCTATCTATGTAACTGAATCTTTTAACGCGATTTTCACCCACTTATAATCATTGGATCGACTTGAAACTTTGCATACTTGTAAAAGGCCCGTGACAATATAATAATTTCATATTTTGTTTCTAAAATCATGGCCAAAATCATCAAGAAAATCAAAAAAAAAGTGTCTTTGTATCTATATAACGGAATTTTTGAACACGATTTTCACCCACTTAGGAACATTGGATCGACTTGAAACTTTGCATACTTGTAAAAGGCCCGTGACAATATAATAATTTCATATTTTGTTTCTAAAATCATGGCCAGAATCATCATAAAATAAAAAAAGTGTCTTTGTATCTATGTAACGGAATTTTTTAACACGATTTTCACCCACTTAGAAACATTAGATCGACTTGAAACTTTGTGTACTTGTAAAGGACCCGTGACAATACAATAATTTCATATTTTGTTACTAGAATCCTGGCCAGAATCATCAGAAAATAAAAAAAAATGAAAACTGGTACAATAGGTTGCGGACTTGTTGACTTTTTAGTCAATCGTTGTAAGAGTTCAGTTGGTAGAGCGGTACACTCTAGTGGTATATAATTTCTGTAACCCATAGGTCGCTGGATCAAATCCGGCTGGGAGTTTTTTTTTAGAAGAGTATTACTTTCAGCTCATACTACAATAGAATCGAATTTAAAGATATTTACATTTGAATCTTGTTCTGTAAAATATTAAAACTAAAAAATGAAAAATAAATAATAGTTTTAAAAAACTAAAACAACACGCTTTATTAGAAAACCGAACTAAAAAATGGAAAATTAATTTTAATTTCCAACATGCTTGGGATAAATAATTTTACCATCAAAAGCGTGGGGTGCTTTTTATGATTTTTACATTTTCTTCTTAGAGACTTTACTTTTACCAATATCTGTTTATTATCAAATATATTAATTGATAAAGAGCACCCCAAGCTTTTGATGGTAAAATTATTTATCCCAAGCGTGTTGGAAATTAAAATTATTTTTCATTTTTTTAGTTCGGTTTTCTAATAAAGCGTGTTGTTTTAGTTTTTTAAAACTATTATTTATTTTTAATAATAATTCGTATGAGTGCATAAATGCAATCTTTCAAATAAATTTATTTTCTGCAAAAGTGGCATGAATGAATATGTCGTGTTTTTTTTAATATGCATATTTATATTATTTGCAGGTGGTGAGGGGTGGATATTTTGTCACAATGCACAGTAAATGCGCAGTCACCGTACACTTCCCCTACTTGACTCTTCACAGTCGATTGACCCCTCTTTTATTTTAAACACGTTTACAATGGAAATGAAGCGCCCGGAAAAACAAATTAAATATCAAATAATGTAATAACAACACTTCTGCAATGCAGCGCACAGATGGCCTCGCATCACTACAATATATTGTATTATTTAATATGTTCCTATGTTCACTGGCACAACAATTTCAAAATCATAAAATACAATGCATTTTACATGTCCTGTTAAAATCTATTTAGCCAGTGTAACATTTTTTTAACTTCTGCTGCAGTAGTAAGCATGCATGTATGCTATAAAGAGGTATCATTTATTTCAGATAGCTACTGTTCGCCCATTGGTCGAAATTCGAGCATAAATAATACGTCACCGCACTTATTAACTCACTTTATATCATACCGTCCACTGCTGTGGTCTCGAGGTAGTGTGCTGCCTTGTCACGCAGCGGGCCCGGGTTCGATCCCCGGTCGAGGCAGTTTTTCTGGGTGAGATTTTTATCGGGGTTTTTCCTCACCTGTAAGACAAATGTCAGGAAAACGTTAAGGCCCAAACGGTGCCCGAAATCACATGGCCATCATCATCATCCTTATCATCATCATCATCATCCTTCACCGGTGTGGAAAGCAACGGGAAGCTACCACACCTACAATTCCCTAGTAAAGCTGCAAGCATAGCATGAAAATGCTATGATTGCAGTGAAGGACCTGCCTTCGGGCAGAATTACTATGGATGGATATCATACCAGCTAATATCCGGCGTGCGCTGCTACGTCTAAATAAGTGATAAAGTGTTCTTACGTTAAGTTAAATAAGGTAAAAGCAAAATTAATTATAAATGTATATGTTTTAGATAACCCGTGCTGATTACCCGCCGTTGTGCGGAAATCTACTCATCCCGATCTTTTTGGCGTAAATGAGTTAAAACACAAAAATTAATGTACTTCTTATGATTAGTCAAACAAGTAAAATGAAAAATAATTATAAATGTATATCGTAATTATTTTAAGACTCCCCGTGCTGATACCCCGGTGTTTCCCGGGAATCTACTTATCCCAACCTTCTTGGCATAAATGAGCTAAAAGACAAAATTCGTTATTGTGAGTTATCCATAAAAGAATACCCGCCATGTGCTGCTATGCTTTCACAGTTATCTACGTACTTGTCTCGATCTTCTTGGCATCAATAAAAGATAAAAATAGTTATTGTGAGTTATCCGTAAGAGAAACATATGCTGTCGCGGACTTTTTTGTAGAGCTTTTTGAGATATTCAATTCTGTGTACATTAATTTTGTGTATTTGTAATGGTTCAGGCAGCGTAAGCCATTTAAGCGTCCAAAGATATACTTTTTCACATTTTCCACAATAAAAGATGATTTTAAGGGTGTGAGAAGTTGAGTATCACAACTCTCTTATAGCCTATGCTAATCCCAGGAATCCCCTGAACATTTTGCAGAAAGTCCCATCACAATCGGATCAACGGTATGGCAGAGCATAAAGTACGAACTAACAAACAAACATACATACATTTATATTATATATTAGACATTGTTATTTATTTTATTTGACATTGTACAGGACTTTTATTATCATCATTAGAGCCCGGATTTGTATGCGAAATGCATGTTTTTTTACGCGTTAAAAAGTATGCGTAAATGATTTACATTTTAAGTGGCTCCATCATAGACTATTTGAACGATATTTGTTAATGTCTAGAAATGAATATTCCGGGGAAAATTGCTTATTATAGATTTTTTAATCATAAGTGCATATTTCACTCCTAAGTGTGATATTACAGTAAATTACAACTTTCCTTCAGCTAATTAGTAGTAATTAATTTATTATTATTTAATAATGTTTAATTAATAAAGCAATCAATTGGATATAAGCGTAATTCTACGAGGAAGAACTGTGGTGTTTTTCACCTGCACCTGTGGCGTCATGTGATGTAGGAAGGACATTTTCATTGTACGGAACCTTCTTCACTGACAGATGAAGGAGCTTCACACAAGAAAACCTCATCAAAACCTTTCTTATCTGCTGTAAAAGCTAGAGATTACCCGCAAAATAAACATTTTAATTGATTTTATTAAAATCTGTTTTTGCATATTTAATGTGCATATTTAGTGTGCATATTTTCTACATTTTCATGCATATTTTCACGCATATTTTCTACATTTTCATGCATATTTTCTACATTTTCATGCATATTTTCTACATTTTCATGCATATTTTCTGCATTTTCATGCATATTTGCATGCATATTTAGTACTTTATTTTGCATACAAATCCCGGCTCTAATTATTATTACATATGTAAATAAAAAGAAAATCGGTTGACAAACACAAGAGAAAAAGGTACTTAACTGTATTGTGTCAAAGGTAGGGTATAAAAAACTGTTTCCAATTTATTTCATTGATATTGACTACAGTTCGTGAACAGGTACTAAGAATCGGTTTAATTGATCACGATTATAATTGAATCAGAAAATTGTATACCTCACAAAATATGTATATTTATCTTGGAGTATAACTAATGATGGTGGGGGCGATAGTATTCTAAATTAGCACCCAGTATCGTGATGAATTTGTGTAGCTACAATAAGTAGCGGCTTCACATTTAGAAAACCAGCTATAACGGCTGGTGGACCCGACATGCTGACCACATGTCATCCCTACACTGGCAGGACAATCGTCTACCTCTGTAATTAACACATGTACATGTATTACTTCACTAGTAGTTTAAATGTTTGTGCCTTGTAGTTAAAAACGGCTACATATTTTTTTTTGACACGGACTTCTCTGAGAGAAATTTCAAGGTAGGTATCGACATGCAATTGTTAACTCCTTGGTAGTATAGCTCTCAGGATAATTTGATCAGATTTAGCCCCACCACTACGACAAAATAGAAACACCTTCGCGGGGACAACATTTGTATGCACATCATAAATTTTATTTTTTTAGGAATATTCCACAATAGAGTGTTTCTCTTTCAATCCAAAGTGATTTGTCTGCAGAGGTTCCTGTCTAAAGCATCTTCTTCCCTCAAATCTCTACCTTCCATACTTCTCTTCACTCCATCCATCCATCGTTCTCTAGGCCTGCCTCTTCCACTTCTTCCATTTACTTACTTACTCACTGGCACTATCGAACTCGTAGGCTCATGGCCGCGCGGACATAAGCTCTCCATACATCCCTATCCTGAGGTAATGCTTTCCAATCATTCCCTGTATAATCTACTTCCCTCAAATCATAGTTAATGTTGTTCTCCCACCTCATTCTTGGTCTACCAACTGGGCGTTTTCCCCCTGGTTTTCCTACAAGAAGTTTCCATGCACGTCTTTCATTCCCCATACGCGCAACATGTCCTGCCCATCGCAGTCTACGAGACGTAACTGTTCTTATTATATCTGGCTTCCTATAAAGACCATGTAGTTCATTGTTATGTAGTCTTCTCCATTCATCTGTCTGTTCATCTCTCTTTGGTCCAAAAATTTTCCTAAGAACTTTATTCTCAAATACTCGTAATCTCCTTTCCTCCCTTAAAGTAAGAGTCCATGTTTCGCACCCATATAATATAACTGGTAGAATAATAATTTTATATATTTTCAGTTTAACGTTTTCTGAAAGGAGTTGGGACATCAAAAGTCTATGCAATGCATAATAGCACGCATTTCCAGAATTGAGCCTATGTTTAATTTCTTTGTGCATCTCATTCCTATTTGTGATTATTGTTCCTAGGTATTTGAATTCAGCCACTTCCTCAAAATTTCCCTCATTTGTCATTAGCTGTCCATTTCCATTATAGCTTTCCAATTAAGTATCTTATTTGGTATTCTCTCTTCTTCGATTCTTATGAGGTGTCCATACAATTTCAAACATTTTTCAATTTTTCTATTTTTCCTATTTTTTTTTCAACTTGCATAATTTCCCTTATTGTGCTGTTTCTGACCTTCTATTAAAAGTCTCTACATAATAAAAACACAGGGTCACTGGATACACGCGGATATTTCAGACATGACCTCAGATTTTAAAGCGTCTATAAATAAATAAGAAAAACTTTTAACAAAGCATCTGAAGATAGTAGAGGAGATATTTAAACAGTTATTCATCTTTTTCTTGTAACAGAATCTAGATAATAGAGATAAAGTTGGCACCGCTGTTTTGACTAATTCGACGTCATTAGCATCTGAATTAAATAACATAAAATATGGTTTACATTAATATGGATATGGGGATGAAAAGAAAGGCAAAGAGTGGAGGAAGAATGTTCAAATTAGGCGTAACATCACCATATTTGCATAAATATGTCGTCTGCAGAACATTAATCATAGCAGAACTTACCCCTCACCCCCTGGCGCAGGGGAGAAGATGTGTGGATACATCGCATAGCGTATACATAAGTAATTCTAACCTCGCATTTCTTTGCCTTTATTTTATTCTCCTTTAGTTAAACAGAAATAATTTATACAAAAACTGCATTTAAATGGTGGTGTCGTGCACTGGAGAAGAGAGTAAAGGGAGTTTTCTAGATGGAAAATAAAATATCAATGGAATATATGTAATATCACAGCAGTCAGTAAAAAATACATTTACCAACATTCATTCTTAATAGCACAAGACAACGATGACATAGAATATAGGCAAAAAACTAAAAGAATATGAAAAATGGGGACTTTATAAAAATATAGAGAAAACTAAATATCTGTTTATAGGAGAAGATATGGAAAATATAAATTTTAACAATGGAGAAGAACTAAAACCTAGTATTGAATGCACTTATTTAGGAACAAAATTAGACCATTCAGGTGATAACACAGTGGAATTTTTAACAATCATTCTTAAAAGTACAAGACCACGATAACATAGAAAATATGGCAAAAAAACTAAAAGAAGAATATGAAAAATGGGAACTTTATATAAATATAGAGAAAACTAAATATCTGTGTATAGGAGAAGAAATGGAAAACATACATTTCAACAATGGAGAAGAACTAAAACCTAGAATTGAATGCACTTATTTAGGAAGAAAATTAGACCATTCAGGTGATAAAGAGTGGAAATTAAAAATAGAATCGCACAAACAAAACAAGCAATAAATGCTTTAAACTCTGTTTGGTGGAGCAAGAATATTACAAAAAATGGAAAATTACAAATATATCAAACCATAATTCAGAGCATTTTAACATATAGTGCTGAAGTCTTGCAACTTCCTAACAGAGAAATGAAAAGAATTATAAGTACAGAAATGGATGTTTTAAGAAGATCAGCTGGAAAATCTAGAATGGATAGAATACGAAATAAAGAAATAAGGGAAATTATGGGTGTACAAGAGGGGCTGGTCATCATAGGCATTATAGAAAAGAAAAGATTGCAGTGGTATTGCTATGTCAAAAGAATGCCAGAGCAAAGATTGCCTAAAATTGTTATGGAAAGGATCTCAATGGAAAGGAGGAAGAGAGGAAGACCGAAGAAAACTTGGATAGAGCGGCTATGAATATCAGAGGATTGGAGGAAGATCAATGGATGGACAGACAGGAATGGCGTTTGATTTACGGAAGACGGCGGCAGTTGCCATGATACCGGATGATGATGATGATTATTCTTATCACAATTAAGGTTGTGTATTAAAATATTTTAAATAATAACATACAGTACTATCTTCTTATCCCTCTCCCTCGATAACAATTATTATTTTTTACCCAATATTTTCTGCTAATCTGTTTTTTTTCTTGGCATCTGGACCCATGCCTCCGGGGATACCTCGGTCAGGGACCACACTCCCAAGTCCCAGGTACTTGTCCTCCCTTAACTATCGCGTCCACGTTCAAAGTTCTCAGCAATAAAACCAACAGGGAGAAGGTATTGGAGTCGTAACTTCAGGGTAATTGCTGAGCTACATGGTACGCCAGGTCGCTCATTCCTGACGACCCCACAGTTGGTCCATGGGCTCCTCGAGCATAGGCGGAAGGACTGCTGTCCCAGATATTATTTTTTTCTTGGCAGTATATATTTTATTTATTTTAATTATGGGATAATTCGGTATAATATCATGTTTAATTAATTCCTTGACAAAGAATATGTTCTCCACAGTTTTATGTAAAGGATATCCGCTCTTAAAATGGTTTTCATCAAAACTAAACCATGTTACCTGCTCGTTTATCTTTGGTTATGGACACCGACGCACGATGTAGAAGCAATAAGTACGCGAAAAAGTAGTTCCCTTCATTAAATAAAAAATATTTCCTCTGAATATACTTGATATTCTTCATGAATGAAAATAATAACATTCAAAACATAGAAGATATTCTAAAATATACCTAATCAATATTTACAACTTAAAGTAGTTTATTACATATGGATGATTCCTTTGAGTCATTCTTCAGTCAATTCTGATGGAACAAAATGACTGAAAGTGTCGAGTCTTCAGTTGCTGTGTCGCCATCTAAATTTTTAAAATTTGGCAAACCTTTGACCAGTGGTAATACAAACACTTATTTTAAATGTATTTTACAAGTTCAGTGAAAAATCTCACCAGCTTTCTTGTAATCTACCATATAGACATAGACTATGGGTATGGAAGTGCAGGACCATCCTTTTTATGCTTGCCTCTCAGCCAGCCAAGCAAGCACCCAGCTTCCCGGGAGCCTACTTGGCAGCCGAGGGTTCGCAGGATTGGAACCTTGCACTTCCGGCTGCTATAGGGTCTTACATGCCCTCTTCAGCCCTTTGTTTTTTAATCGTCGATGTTTGAGCGATTATCCACCGCCGATCCCAACTAGCCGTAGATCGGTTGGCAAAGATCCGATGGTCGAGCATCACCAAGCCTCGCAAACGCTGGTCGAAGCTGATGATCTAGTTGTCCGCCGGTCATGCCGCCAGAAAGGAGACCGCAACAGCCGCAGAAGCCGCCAAGCCCCGAAGGGGCAAGACCGGGAGGGCAAATTTCCATTCCAATCAGAAACGGCTACCTCAGGATTTAGCTGATCTGGATATTAATTTAGAATTTTGAAAAATGTGGGAAGGTTGTAATTTACTGGTGGACTCAAGGGGACCACTCCGACATTTGTCTTGACGCCAAGGGAAACCACCGAAAACCTTGGCAGAGTGGCTTGAATTTAATTAAATCAAAACCAAATTGATCAGCGTTGTTATTGGCTCCAAAGCAATTTAGCAATAGGAGTCATATTTTTTAGGAGGGCTTCTACCATATTCACCGATCACATGTCTTATATACTTCACATGTGCTCCCTGTTAATGTAACAGCAATAGTGACGCGAATGGCGGAAGGATACAATTGGCGTTTGTTTGTGTTAGGATCAATCTAAGGGCGGATAAGATATAGTTTCGATTTTTGGTTAAAACATTTATGATAGATTTTTGCCTGACTGGTCAAATTATGAACTTTTTAACTTTTATTGTTATCACAATTGAAGCTATGTATTAAACGGTATTAAGTAATAATATAGTATTAATTAAATAAAATAATAAAACTTAGTTTTATTTGATTTTCATATTTATTATATAATTCAGTGACAGCTGTTTCGGTACACTGTACCTTCTTCAGACATGTTAACAAATTATGAATTGTGTTCCAACTGATCTAAGCAACAATACAACAATATTTATTTAAATTTTTAAATTTAAATAAATATTGTTGTATTGTTGTTGAATGAATCCCCTTTGTTAAATTAAAAATTTAAATAAATATTGTTGTATTGTTGCTAAGATCAGTTGGAACACAATTCATAATTTGTTAACATGTCTGAAGAAGGTACAGTGTACCGAAACAGCTGTCACTGAATTATATAATAAATATTCCGATTGAGGGTCTTTCCACTTTTCAGCGGTTGCCCTTTTACCAGCCGGCTGCTGGCCCTTCACATCCACATGTGTCAATCACAAAGGTAGATGATCAACAGCCAGTGTAGGGGTGACATGTGGTTAGCATGTCGAGTCCCCCAGCCGTTATAGCTGGTTCCTCAACCCGGAGCCGCTACTTATTGTAGCTACCCAATTGCCTCACGATGCTGGGTGGGCACCGGTCCCATACTGGCCGAAATACCATGAGAAAATTTCTTCCCCCATGGAGACTCGAACCAGCGCAAATCCCGTAGCTCTGCGCCAAGGCTTCCTACCTTAACCGCTCGGCTACGGCGCGGGACTATATATATAATATATATATATATATATATATATATATATATAATATATAATATATATAATAAATATGAAAATCAAATAAAACTAAGTTTTATTTTTTTATTTAATTAATAAATATGGATTTTCATCAAGTAAACACCAACTCAATTGATTAATAATATAGTATATTTTTATCCGTCTTTCTAAAGAAGGATTATTGTAATTGAGGAAGACGGATCTTATAAACCAGTTCATTTCTACGCTAATTACAATAATGTCTGTGTTTACAGAACATGACCCTGGATGAGGCGATGATAGCTCGGATTGTTCTGCAGATAGAAGATTTGAGACATCTCCTATTCATTATTACAGAAGTACTGTCAGCAGGGATCCTACTAGTCTTTGTACTGATTCTGATCCTCGGATGGCGAATAAACAAGTGAGAATCACGTCTTGTCAATTTCATCATAACTTTTTTTATTATCTCAAGGCCACCAATTGTACAGAGTCTAAGATCTATATCGCCTATATTGATCGGCTTTTAATTTATTTTACTCTTGCTCAATAATATATCACAGATACGATTATAGCTGAATGTAAACATAGAGAACCGATAAACATAACAATTTAATCTAAACAGAGGTTCTGAGCGCTGGGCCCGTATTTACGCAGACTTGCTTCATTTCATAAACAACTGCTAGTATACAATAAACAATACTTTTACCTATATTTTATTGTAGTTAGCGAGGTATTTAACGAAACAATGAGAGAGGAGATTATAGGACTCTAAATACTTAATACTTAATTTTAAACCGGTGCCATAGCAGCTTCGAAGAGCAAGTGTCGACAATTATGGGTTCAAGTAATAGACTTCTCATGAGTATGACATATAGTAATGTTTTTAATGTGACGCAATCCCTAAACTTTAGTTTCAGTTTTCTTAACTCATTTATGTTGTTTTTCATATCACATTGCTATTTTTAAACCTTTTTTTTTCAAATAGACATTCTAATTATATTAAGATGTTAGACAGAAATAAGGACCAGTAACAATTAGTAAGACAAATTTATATTAAAAAATATAATATGAATTAATGTGATAATAAATTAATTAGTATATTGAGGTAAATGTTGAGGAAGTGGCTGAATTCAAATACCTAGGAACAATAATCACAAATAGGAATTAGATGCACAAAGACATTAAACATAGGCTCAATTCTGGAAATGCGTGCTATTATGCATTGCAGAGACTTTTGATGCCTCAACTCCTTTCAAAAAACGTTAAACTGGAAATATATAAAACTATTATTCTACCAGTTATATTGTATGGGTGCGAAACATGGATCGTCATTTCACCATCAGACTTCACATTGTACAGTACAATCAACTTTCTGCACCAAGTATAAACCTATTTTATAATGTGCTTGGCCAAAGACAGGTTATGACATTGACATACCAATGTTCATCATCATCATCCAGGGATTAAGCCTGTTGGCTCGTTCCGGTTTCATGAAAGCTAGAATTGTTAAAATTGTTCAGACCAACTTCTGTGTGAGCGTCCAACATTTCTCCTTCCGTGAGGTTTACAATTTAAAAATAATTTTGGAAATCTTTCTTCTGGCATTTTATCAATATGTTCTTTCCAGTAGTTCCTATATTTAATTATTCGGTCTATAAGTTTGAAAATGTTTACTTCTTTTCTTATATCTTCATTCCTTTTCTTATCCAGCAGAGTATATCTTGCTACATTTCTTAAAAATCTCATCTCAGCTGCTTCTAACCTTTATTCTTGTCTTTTAGTGACCGTCCAACATTCTGATCCATACATCAATACAGGAACAGTCGTTACTTTATAAAATTTATTTTTTGTTTGTTTTCTTGTGATTTTAAGGGTTCTTTTAATAGTGCCACACATTAGATTAAATTTATTTATCTTGTCATTAACATATTCAGTTTTAACATCTCCGATTGAGGGTCTTTCCACTTTTCAGCGGTTGCTCTTTTACCAGCCGGCTGCTGGCCCTTCACATCCACATGTGTCAATCACAGAGTTAGATGATCAACAGCCAGTGTAGGGGTGACATGTGGTTAGCATGTCGAGTCCCCCAGCCGTTATAGCTGGTTCCTCAACCTGGAGCCGCTACTTATTGTAGCTGCCCAATTGCCTCACGATGCTGGGTGGGCACCGGTCCCCATACTGGCCGAAATACCATGAGAAAATTTCTTCCCCCATGGAGACTCGAACCAGCGCAAGTCCCGTAGCTCTGCGCCAAGGCTTCCTAACTTAACCGCTCGGCTACGGCGCGGGACAGTTTTAACATCTGATAAATTGAAACCTAGATATTTAAAACTGCTCACTTGCTCTGAAATTTTATTATTAATTACTATTTTTGCTCTTAAGGTATCATGTCCTTTAAATGCTAAAATTTTAGTTTCATTCTTTGAAATTTTTAAATTGCAATTGACACTTATTTTTTCCAGATTAAAAATAGTTCTTTGTAGATCAACTTCTGAACTGGAAATCACTACTTGATCATCGGCAAATAATAGTGTATCCAACAGTTTATTATTTATTTTAAATATACCAATGTCATCGTTTGATAATATAATTATGATGGGCAGATGGAATGCAAAAGTGATGTTGAATGTGAAAAAAAAAGCTTTAGTTAACCCGAATATTGTTCTGCTTCACTTTGCTTTGACCACTTCAATGAAATCCTACACCTGCACTTTAAAGATTGAATAGCTGTACAACAATATTAGGTCAATAAAAAGTTTTTTTTTTTTCAGATAGCGTAATTATTTTAAGCAGAGAGAAATACAGCAGTATAGGTCGCGAAAGGGATTTTGAACAATGTCCTTGACCGTAAATCCAATGGGAGAGCCTATGATCTGTGATTCCCTGTCTGCCACGTGAACAAACAAAACAGTTTCCTATGTACAGTCCATAGAGAATTATGGTTGAGACGCGGAATGTGTTGATTTTAGATTTAAAAACCGTAGACTTTAATTATAATATTTTGTTACGCTTGCCTGCCTGAAGTCTTAAAATTATAATGCAATGTGAATGTGTATTTAGTTAATTACTTAACAGTTGTGATTTTTTTATTTACACAATGCCTCCTAACTAACTAACTCACTGACACTATCGAACCCGTAGGTTCATGGTCGCGCGGACATAAGCTCTCCATATATCCCCATCCTGAACCAATATTTTCCAATCATCCCCTGTATAATCTACTTCCCTCAAATTATAGTTAATGTTATTCTCCCACCTCATTCTTGGTCTACCAACTGGGCGATTTCCCTCTGGTTTTCCTACAAAAAGCTTCCATGCACGTCTTTCATTTCCCATTCGTGCCACATGTCCTGCCCATCGCAGTCTACCTATATTAATTAATCTTTGTAGTGAAATTTTAAAAATGTTTAGCAGTGACTGTATTTGATATTCGCTAGCGAGGGAGCTAGCAATGACGTATGGTCATACTTCCTATTGGCTGAGACCTACATCTGGTTAGTACAGGACTCGCATCTAAGCTCCCATTACAAATTTCATTGTTCAGGAACAATTGCTAGGGTTATAAGTCACGACATTGCAATATCTGTTTTTTATCCTATTATGTCAATACTTTGTTTCCTCGCGTTACCAAAGTTTTTATCTTATACCTTGAATAGGTGATCATTCAAATGTCTCTCGTGGTAAGGCACGCAGTTTTGCATGTGAATGGCTCAAAAGTACTGACTTTGGGATGATCAATGTAGCCTACATTCTAAAGTACATTTCGTGCTGTTTTGAGTGTTCGAAGTCACACACTTCCCTTGTTAGACTGTTCCAGAAGACTCCGAAGGATGATATCGAAAAATTAATGTCATATATAGGTGTTGCTATTATCAGCAATATAGTTAATTTATTTTTGTGTGACGTGAATTGAAACGATACTTTTCTGTGACAGGAGAAGGACAGGACTGCATATGCAGGAGAATGCACAGACGTTTCTGAATCCGGCTTATCAACTTGATGAAGAATGCGACAAAATTCGCAACATGCAGTACGTATATACTAACGAGTAAGTTTTTAACACATCACTTAAAAGTAACTTTAACAGGATGTTGCGATACTAGTGCGGTAAACACTTGACACGGATCGAGCAAAAGTTTAATAAATAATAATTTTAAAAAACAAAAAGTACACGTTTTATTAGAAAACTAAAAAATGAAAAATAATTTTAATTTCCAATACGCTTGGGATAAAATAAAGTGGTCAACAAAAAAATCATCTCCAACACATATAGAATAAAATTAGTTATCAAGAAAAAGAAAATGATTTTACCATCAAAAGCGTGGGGTGCTTTTTTATGATTTTTACATTTTCTTCTTAGAGAGCTTACTTTTACCAATATCTGTTTAATATAAGATATATTAATTGATATAGAGCACCCCACGCTTTGATGGTAAAATTATTTTCTTTTTGTTGATAACTCTAGTTTTATTCTATATGTGTTGGAGATGATTTTTTTTGTTGACCACTTTAATTTTATCCCAAGCGTATTGGAAATTAAAATTATTTTTCATTTTTTAGTTTTCTAATAAAGCGTGTACTTTTAGTTTTTTAAGACTATTATTTTTTTTTATTTTTTAGTTTTAATATTTTTACAGAATAAGATAAAATGTAAATATCTTTAAATTCGATACTATTGTAGTATGAGCTAAAAGTAATACTCTTCTATAAAAAAAAACCCTCCCAGCCGGATTTGAACCAGCGACGTATGGATTACTGAAATTACATACCATTAAGAGTTCACTGCTCTACCAACTGAGCTCTTACAACGATTGACTAAAAAGTCGACAAAGTCCGCAACCTATTATACCAGTTTTCATTTTTTTGATTTTCGGATGATTCTGGCCAGGATTTTAGAAACAAAATATGAAATTATTGAATTGTCACGTGGTCCCCTACACGTATACAAAGTTTCAAGTCGATCCAATGTTTTCTAAGTGGGTGAAAATCGCGTTGAAATATTCCGCTACATTGATACAAAAACACTTTTTTTGATTTTATGATGATTATGGCCAGGATTTTAGAAAATAAATCTGAAATTATTGTATTGTCACGGGTCCTCTACAAGTATACAATGTTTCAAGTCGATCCAATGTTCCTAAGTGGGTGAAAATCGCGTTGAAAGATTCCGTTACATTGATACAAAAACACTTTTTTTGATTTTCTGATGATTATGGCTAGGATTTTAGAAAATAAATATGAAATTATTGTATTGTCACGGGTCCTCTAAACGTATACAAAGTTTCAAGTTGATCCAATGATTTTAAGTGGGCGAAAATCGCGTTGAAAGATTCCGTTACATAGATAGATATATAGATGACGGACGGACGGCAGGCAGGCAGGCAGGCAGGCAAGGCAGGCAGGCAGGCAGGCAGGCAGGCAGGAGGCAGGCAGGCAGGCAGGCAGGCAGGCAGGGCAGGCAGGCAGGCAGAAGCAGCAGGCAGGCAGGCAGGCAGGCAGGCAGGCAGCAGGCAGGCAGGCAGGCAGGCAGGCAGGCAGGCAGGCAGGCAGGCAGGCAGGCAGGCAGGCAGGCAGGCAGGCAGGCAGGCAGGCAGGCAGGCAAGGCAGGCAGGCAGGCAGGCAGGCAGGCAGGCAGGCAGGCAGGCAGGCAGGCAGGCAGGCAGGAAGGCAGGCAGGCAGGCAGGCAGGCAGGCAGGCAGGCAGGCAGGCAGGCAGGCAGGCAGGCAGGCAGGCAGGCAGGCAGGCAGGCAGGCAGGAAGGCAGGCAGGCAGGCAGGCAGGCAGGCAGGCAGGCAGGCAGGCAGGCAGGCAGGCAGGGCAGGCAGGCAGGCAGGCAGGCAGGCAGGCAGGCAGGCAGGCAGGCAGGCAGGCAGGCAGGCAGGCAGGCAGGCAGGCAGGGAGGCAGGCAGGCAGGCAGGCAGGCAGGCAGGCAGGCAGGCAGGCAGGCAGGCAGGCAGGCAGGCAGGCAGGCAGGCAGGCAGGCAGGCAGGCAGGCAGGTAGGCAGGCAGGCAGGCAGGCAGGCAGGCAGGCAGGCAGGCAGGCAGGCAGGCAGGCAGGCAGGCAGGCAGGCAGGCAGGGCAGGCAGGCAGGCAGGCAGGCAGGCAGGCAGGCAGGCAGGCAGGCAGGCAGGCAGGCAGCAGGAGGCAGGCAGGCAGGCAGGGAGGCAGGCAGGCAGGCAGGCAGGCAGGCAGGCAGGCAGGCAGGCAGGCAGGCAGGCAGGCAGGCAGGCAGGCAGGCAGGGAGGCAGGC